>JAHPZR010048081.1:0-21795 GCA_019787425.1 Platygyra sinensis
AGTGAATAGTGCTTTTCGCGCGCGCTGATTGGCTAGCTCGGAGGTGATTAGCCAAGTACTATTCACCTCTGAGAAGCCGAACAAAAACAGAATGGCTTTTGTCGGTACGTTATCACAAATAAAGTTACTCTTTGGGCCACTAGGTATTCAGCTTGTGTGGTATATACTAAAACAATTATTCACCTCAGTGTCGGTGAAAGTGGTGGATATTTACCTCCACTTCGGTGAATAATTGTTAATTATCCCGTGGAGGCAAACGCACATCGCATGTGCTTTCTTTGAGAACTCCAGATTCTATCACACAAGACCCAGATTGACCATACACGTGCGGAGGTCACTCCATGTCACTAGGGTAGAGTAGGTGTTGATGGAGGCCAAGATGTAGCCGAGTTCAAGATGAAGTTGTTGGCCCTGAAAAAGCCAGGGCCAATAAAGTATTGCATTTACAGGTTTAAGGACCCGGCACAGAGTGGAGCAGTTCGTAGTAATTGTGTGGTCTGTATAATGATTGGATGACATGTTCTTTACCTTTGAGGAAGTCCTTGGGAAGGGGAAACCAAAATGGAGGCTTGGAGAGTTAAATCCTTAAAAGCTTGCTGAGGAGAAGCACGATCTGAAATCCAAATTGGAGGGCACGAAAAACAGAAAGCAGCTGTTAGACAAGCATATGTGAGAGGTGAATAGAAACTACAAGAGAAACTGAGAGGAGAAGGATCGACGAAACTGCAAGAAAAGCAAAGGGAAGCGGCATACCGCTGACCAAGGGGATATGATACAACGAGGCTGCTAAACGGGTGAAAGGCTAAGGAGGTAACGCTTCCAGGAAGTCCTGAACAGGCCGGCACCAGATTACTCGCCGCATCCAACTGAAGGGCCACGACTAACCATCCGAACCCCGGGGCAAATCACCTTTGTACCACGCTCGTGTCAAGTTGATCAGTTCTCTTCTCTCATTAACATAGTGGTTATGGATTGTTAATTATGGTTTCTTAAGTGTTTTTGAGGCCTAGTCAGCGCACTCAAGTGTTTTACTCGCACTGTCACTTTTTGGTGATCTTCGATCTTCTTGAAAAGCGTATATGAAGTTTCATGATCGCGTACTTCAGTCTTCAGTTACTGATAATGAACTGATATGTTGCTATATTGTGATTAGAAACATTATTTTAGATAGCCCTTCAATTCAAAACGCATGACTTGAGGAACAGTCAGGCTAAGAAAACAAAGTTTTGATGTATTCTCTAGATCGATTTCTTGATTACGTTACGCACGGGACTTTCAAAGTCAAATTGTCCGCTGTGTCTTGTTTACAGTTTGATAGAACAGTTCACACTTCAGTCGCGATTTTAAACATATATCCTGTCTTTTTTGTCGAGCCTTTGGTTGAGCTGGCCTGTGCTACTGACACCCGAGTGCCTCCGCTTGCAGAGCTATTCCCCCATAAAAAGACGCTTTCACAGAGCTTTGAAATCCCTGAAAAGTGGAAAGGCGGCAGAATGTGTCGATGTCAACACATATGAAAGTTTCGGTGAATATCCTCCAAGCTCCTTTAGTCCTAAACAAGATAAGCATTAAAGAGGACATCCGTGAGGACTGGAAGCTGGGCCTTGTTGTCAAGTTTCCTGGGAAGAGAGAATTTGCGCTTATGTAAGAACTGGCGAAGTATTACGCTCCTGACGACTGAACATGTTTGGCCTGAGCGATCTACAGAGGATGAAGGATGGTGTTGGAAACTGACGGCTCTGGGATGAACAAGCGTAAGAGTACCTTGGATCCTTGTGATCATGGGAGTTCGGTGGCCAAGAAAGATCTCAAATAGCGCGCTAAGTACATGTAGGGTAGAACTGAAGATACCGGAAAAAGAATCAATAATACAATTCAGTGGAATCTTCATGGAACTATAAGGAGGGTTGACAGAAAATAATGTAGCAGTGTGCAAAAGCTAAACACTGACTTCTAGTACACAAACCACAGGGTCGGCCAGGGGGGGTAGTGGTATACCAGTATACCCGAAAAAAATTCGCCAAAATACCCAAAAATACCCAAAATTCTTCCAAATATACCCAAAATTAATGGAGGCATTATTGTATTGGCTCATTTCTATTGCAGATATGCTTTTAAGTCTCCAAGTATTTGCTTTGAGCGACAAAATATGATGTTTACTGTGAATGAGTTGCTAGCTTGCATTCTAAAGGCACATTTACACTACAGAAAAAAGTGGGCCCGGACCCGCCAAAAAAGTGGTGCAGACCCATAACTTTTGTAAAGAAATACTGGAGTTTCTGCAGGGCCATAGGCGTCTATGGTCCTGCGGAAAATCCAGTATTTCTTTACAAAAGTTATGGGTCCACACTACTTTTTTAGCAGGTCCGGGCCCATTTTTTTCTGCCATGTAAACGGCCTTTAAATTGTGACGCCGGGCCCGGCTATGATTAGAACTGTTTGCAAGTACAGTAGATTGATTCTTGTCACGGGTATCATATTTGCCTTCGTACATTTTTCTTCGGAGACGCCGTAGCTTTGCTTCGAGAAAGGTATACGCTTGTCTAGAGAAATTCTTATGTTTCTGGAGCTCGATGTATAGGTTTATTCCTCCTTTGATCGTTCTGGTACCACAGGATTCACATATAGCTCTTTACGCGCAAGTCTGTTAACTGCATGTGTTGCGTGTTGTATATGCCATTGTTCAGCTTTGTTCAGGCAAGACCATGGTTTCGATCCTCCATGTGGATCTCATCAGTTGCCAGTATTTCTAAAATACTCTGTACGTCTGAAGTTGCTAGCGCAACTCGTACATAAGTGAGAATGTTGGACATTCTGCGGCTTGGCATAGATTTCTCGTGGTGTGTTTATAACCCTTGTTGCAGATCGAAAATCCCCAGCTAGCCAATGGCGTAATGTACTTTTCGATCCTTACTTTTAAGAAAGCTCGACCTCGTTATTTTGTGTTTCTTTGACGGCATTTTTCTAGATTTTTGATGCACTCAATGGCCGATCTACAGTATGGAGCTAACTTGATATAAAAGCACATGTTCGTTTTACAAACCCCTTCTTAAAATGGAGTTGATGCTATATGTTGAGTGCGTAACTTTTGCTTTATGCTCCTTGAAGTTGGCTGAGTGCTGGTATGTCTCGCGCGATGCAGAAAGGGGCTCTGTCAAAACAATTATCGCAATCATGATGGTAAATGAAATAGGCAGGCCAAACATGACTCCTATGGTACGTGGCATGTGTACATTTGCCGTTTATTTTTCGGTCTTTCGACCTTTTTGTCGCTTCACTCTTGTTTATGAAGGGCATTTCGTATTGTGTTATGAGGAGAAAACTGGAGCCGAACAATTCAAAGAAAGTGATATAATGAATACCCGTATTTAAGCTGCAATATACCGTATACCCGATTTAAAAAGCCCCTGTATACCCTATACCCAAAAACCCTGGCCGACCCTGAAACCAAGTACAATGATTGTTCCCTTGTGTTGAGGTATACAAAGGACTGAACCAAATCTGTTTCAAAACGAGTCCTTGGATGAAACCTCAAATGAAACGATAAGTTTAATTTGAATGGAACAGCAATTCTTGAGTTCTTTTGTACACTCTAGTTTTGACACAGATCGAGGCAACAGGAGAGACAGAAATGGATGTTTGAACTCCACACAGGCTGATCACTTCATAATAAATGTTAATGAGCCAATGATTTCACAATGACCAGGTTATGAAAATGGATTTCATAGACACCTTTGTGACAACTTTATTAATAGTTAAAGAGGAGAACTTTACAGTAAAAACAAAGAGTGAAAAGTGTGAAGGCAACTTGTTATCGTCCTTCAGTTTTAGTAACCGGCAAAAACTTGTGTCTTGCTTCCACATCTTTGCCTCTGGTTGTACCATATGATAATACAGTAAGTGCATCAGATGTCTTAGTACTGTTATCTGGCATCAAAAACCACCACTAAGGTATTGTTAAGGAAAGCAATGAACATAAAACACACCTCTTAGTAAAACCTAAGGATATCATTACAGTGCCCAAAAAAGAAATTTTCATTGTTTTACCCTATCTAGGCATTCAAAGTAAAATTGTTACTCAACAGCGTAAGTCATGTACACTCTTTTTTTTTTATTAAGACCCAGTAAAATTTAGCTCAGGCTCAATGTTATTTTTTCGGCCATTTCAGCCTCAAAATGTTCCTATTTTGTTCTTAAAATTCTGTGTTCTCTAATGGCTCCAAATGTGGTTATACCGTACTGTACAGTACTTCACTGTAGGGACCTTGACCTGCAGGGTACCTAAACCATACCTTTCACATGCATCATACAGTGATGGACAAAGAACCTGTACTTATCAGTACATGTAGTGTTCAGTGTTTATACTCATACATGTAATCTGTTACTATTTACACACGAAAAGTGTGATAATGAAGTTTAAGAGTGATGAATATATCTGGAAGACTGTATAGTAAAGACCCTGAATTTTGAAAAGAAACGTTGGCCTCACACTGTCGTCGCGGTCTGTTTGTTTGGTGAAAAAAATTTCAGCCTCAGATTGTTCTTAAATTGTTCTTATTTTTCGAGCGATTTCAGCCTAAATGTTCTTATTAAAAAAAAAAGAGTGTATTCACAAGTTCTATGGTTGTTTTAATCCTAAGATTATTTTCAGAAACACTCGCCGCATTAAGTCTTTTTTCCCCTATAAAGACAGACTCAGCCGCTCCCTTATGTCTAAAGTCGTTTATAAGGCTAGCTGCTGGGATTGTAATGATTGTTATATTGGGAAAACAAAACGTAAATTGCATGACAGGAAGACGGAACATTTCAAGGCGCTGACGGGTAACAGCCATTCTTCTGCCATTGCTGACCACATGACCCAAACAGGCCACAAGATTAAATGGGATCACTTTGACATTTTAGCTACTGGACAATCTGATATACACTGTAAAATTACGGAAACCTTATTGATTCGTGATTTGAAACCAGCGCTGAATGAAAATGTTGGCAGTGAGAAACTTCTTCTCTACTAGCCACTTATATTTTTCCAGCAGACTTAACTAGGTCTGTTTATTTTTATTCAGTTTTTCAATGTCATTGCTTTCCTTATTTGGTATTAGCTTTCGTGTTTAAATTTATTGTAGTTTAATAGGTAACCGTTACTTCTGAAGATGTATGTTGGAGCATACGAAACGTCAAGTTCTTAAATGAAAGTTTTTACACCATGCGTTGTCTCGTTATGTTTATAACCGCACTTTGTTTGTTATTTCTACTGAAGCTCCTGTCAGTTGCATTGTCAGAGTTTCACTAAATGTCTAATATTAAATAATCAAGGAAGGGTTTGGCAAGTCACTCATTTTCACCAGCCATCCTTGCAGCAGAGCAGTTACTTTCTAATTAACCCCTTGATTCACAGCTAACTTGCAGTGTGTTGTTAATCACTACACACCTGCACAAAGTGAAGCAAAGATTTCCTTTAGCCATTATATGTCAGTTGTATTGTCAGAGTTTCATTAATTGTCTAATATTAAATTTTTCCTCCAACCGATGTAAAGTGTAATAATCCAAGTAACTACTCAGCTTGTTTAGTTCTTACTATTCTGAGTATTTTTTTGGTTATTTAAGTTTAACTCATTTGTTGCTGTATGATATTTTATGTACTAAGCAAAATACATGGTTGTTGTTGTTGTTATCATAGTTAATAGAGGGGAATGGTTATGAAACTCGACAAAGTTCTTTGTTTTAGGTTTTTGTTCGCTTTTTTGGCTTTGACGGTACACAAAATACAATAGTTGTTTACTCCGTTCTGAGAAACTAACCAATAGAAACGTGTTGGTTACATAATTCATGCATAGTGTATGAGGGCAAAACAAAAGATTGTGCACTGTCGTGGACCTTCCAACATAAATCTCGCCATATTTGTTTACCCCTTTGATGTTTGCCGGGCTTCATAACCAGTCCCCTATATTAACTATGTTGTTATAAAAGCAGCATGTAATATTTCTTCAAATTTTTATGATTTTTGTACATGACATACAGAAGACTCGATCCAACTGACAAAAATTACACAAAATACCAGAACTAATAAATATATTAATTAATTTGTGATAACTATATAATGGCTTATTTGTTTACACAAGGATACTTCTCTTTGTTCGTTTCTTATACATGATCCTATATCCACACTCACGACAACGAATAGGATCTCTGGATTTGATCTCATTTTCTGTGTGACATTCTGAAGAAGAAAAAATATAAACATTTCCATGGACTTAGTGGCATTTGTGAAACACCAGAATGCTGCCTGGTTTTCTAATCAACAGTGTAGTCCATAGAGGTCAGTACACTCACATCACAGTATACAGTGGCAGATCTAGGAGAGGGGTCCAGGGGGGTTCACCCCCGTGCTATTTGGGTAAAAAAAGAAGAAATGACAGGAGAAGCCAGCAGGGCAAGTAAATAAAAACTGCCCCCTCCCCTCCTCCCTTAGCTCAAGGTCTGGATTCACCACTGGTATACTTTGCTCGAATGTATAAGAAAGTTGGCCATTACAGTAATTTCTGAAATAGTCATCGAAATTTTTCTTGGACCATTTTGTTGAAGGAGGAAAGGTGCCCATAATCAATTTAATTTCTTGAACAATTCAAAGTAAATGAAACTAGCATCTAAGGCTTATATATCAGTTGCTAATCTGTATCACAGGTATTAAAAATGACAGTAGTTGCTGAGGGCAAGCCATTGAAAATACCCAAATATACAGATCAGATCAGAATATCATATCAACCTTGCAAAATGTAGCCTGTGTGGCAGGCGTCCCAAGGGGAGGGAAAGGGGAAAGACGAGAGCATGAAGCGCGAGAACAGACGCGTGAGGATCTCCCTCCGATTCCGCGCTCATTTTGACTTTCCTCACTCCCTTTCTACGGCCTGCCATGCAGGCTATGCAAAATGCGGTATTGCAGTATTCTCAAAACACTCAGGATGTGGTTTTTAAACATTTAGGATGGTATTAAAAATTATCTTCCTAGTCCTCCAATGTTTTCGGAGCCTTTTCCAGTTTCCGATTGGACTTACATGTAGCATTCATGGTAACTGGAAACTGCAATTCCTTATGTTACTTTTGTTAATTATTAGACTCACGTTCATTAACAAATTCTTACTTGTTATTCCAGTTTTATTTAGTGATATTTATTGCGGTATTTGCCGAATTTTTTTGCGGTATTGCGGTGTTGAGAACCCCCATGTCCCCCTCAATAACTGGACAATCAAACTAAATTGAATGTTTGATTTCCAAACACATACTATCTGTAAATTAAGGTGGTGTTAAAAATCAAAGCTTTTGGATAATCTCAGCAATCCCAGAGAAATGGCTTGAGATAGAATGAGTAGTAAATGGCTACCAAGAGTGCCACTTTGACATGAAGGAGAGCGAAGATTACAAAGTTTTAATAGGCAAAAAAGCTGTTTTGTCTTAGATGTCAATTAGTGGGGGCAACTAGTGGCCTGTAAATGCTTCCACTACTTAGAAGACATGCCATGGAATATACTGTGATCATTTAAATTTGCCTCAAAAAAACATTGTGTAACCTGATAGCTTTGTTAATAGTTTTATTTTTTTAACTACCATGGTCAGTTAATATTTTGTTTTCCAATAAATGTGGGAGGTACGGTGGCCTCATGAATAGTGCACTCACTTTGAATTGAGTGGTCTGGGTGCGTGCCCTGCCTAGGGGCATTGTATTATGTTCTTAGGCAAGACATTTTACTCTCATGGTGTCTCTCTCCACCCAGGTGTATAAATGTATATAGATGAGTACCAGCAAATGCTAGGGGTGACCCTGTGATGGACTAGCATCCCATGCAGGGGGGTGGGGGGAGTAGAAATACTTACTAGTCACTTCATGCTAAAGGAACAGGAGATAAGCACCACTTCACTGATTACAGACTTTACATTACCCATTGGGCCAAGTCTAAACGTCCCCATATAAAGGGCTAACCCATATACGAGTGCTCTCATGTGGCTTTGATAGCTCAGTTGGGAGAGCACTTGCTTTGTATGTAGGATTACCAGAAGTTGCTTATAATAACCAAGCAAGCAATCAGACCACACAGCATGACCTTTGTTCATGGAAAGGAAATCGACATCAAAATGCAATCCACTGGATTGTGTTTGACTGAGTTTGGTTGCCGTATTCACTTGAACAAACTCTAGTGGACTGAACAAAGTTTAGTCTTCGATTTTGTTCTATTGCCGAACTCAATCGACCTCAACCCTCGGACTGAGTTCGACTGAGTTCGATTTAAATAGTTAGATTGCTATGATTGACTATACATGTATATGCCGGGTACGTGAATATCAACAAAGGAGCCTTTGTTCCTTTCAGTTTGTATGATCACAATCTTGTGTACTTCAGCATCAAACATCAGTCCAGTTTCACGCTTTTTGTCATGGTCGCAAATATCTTAAGTGATTAGTTTCACTTCCATGTAACTTTCGGCTGTAAATTGTTTGGCCTTTCAATTGCATGTGCCTCGTTGTCACTATTCAAAGATGAGTTCTTACCTCCACAAATATATATCATGGCTTGCTTGCTGGCTCCTTGACTTTGTGTTTGCTGACTTCCTTCCATTACACCTTACATGTATAAAAGAACTTGAATACTGAACAGTTAATCCCCGCTAGCTATTCTGCAGTATTCTGAATGTCTTCACTGCACACCACTCGATCTTCAGTTCGACTTCGAGTCTTAATTGAGCCCGCGTCTCTGAAGCAGCGGTACATAATCCAGGTTTCTCGTCATATATGGGGCGCCTTGAGTCGCGCCACAGGCAGCATAACCGGTTGAATAAAACATAAAATATGAACGAGTGTGAATGAAAATAATACTTCTTATTTCTATATTTCTTATTTCTGGACGCCGGGCCCAAGCTACGGCTGCCTAAACACCAAATGTGCAAACCCCTCGACAATGTACCGCACATATCCACAGTTTTCCATTTTTCTTCAAAATCACACGTAAGAATGTTGGCTAAGTCTAAGACAGGGCCCAATGGCGAACCCACGGCAACACCATCGATTTGACCGTAGTATTTACCGTCAAAAAAGTGGCTCTTCTTGGCGGCAAATTCTAATAACTTGCGAAAAACAACCCTGGGTAAAGCCGGAGGATCAGCTAGCTAGAGAATACAATTTGTCTAGACAAATGTTAAGTGTTTCCTCGAGTGGCACATTTGTGAGGGAGCAGACACTGATCTAAAGAGCACATTATTCCATTGTCATGCTTGTACTTTTTGGCACAATCCGCGAAACTAATGAACGCCAAAATTATTCCTTCATTTCGGAATCGGCACGTTGATGACACGTTTACCATGTTTCATAGTTTTCCATGCTTTTTTCCGTCAAGAACAGGGTTTTTCCTTCTCGACCATTCTTAAACAAATTTTATGGTGGCTCTGCATCCGTAGTAAAAAATCGAATCTGTAACGAAATCTTTCCCATATTGCACATAATGTCAGGCCCGCGCGCGTAGGCAAATTGTTTTTTGGGAGAGTGCGATCCAACAAGGAGATGGAGCAGACGAGCACTGGAGGTGCGAGCCTCTAGCTGGCCGGTTCTAGGGGCATGCTTTCTCGGGAAGTTTTGAAAATTAGGTTGTCTCAGGTTGCATTCTAGTACTTTTGAAGGCAATAGATATGAAAATAGGTAGCCAAAAGCGAACTTGAAAACCTCGATTTTAGTCAAAGTTATCTCATAAGGAAGAAAAATAGAAATAAAGATGAAAATCCGTATTATCCACTGGGTTTGCTGCAGCGGCAAACCATGCTAATCATCGTGATCTTTCAGAAGTGTGTCAAGTTCAAGCCTGGTTAAGTACCTCTTAGCACACAGATCGTTATTACACAGTTTTTAGCGATCTGAGGATGGAAACGTTATTGACACGGCGGGGCTAAAGTACAGGTCACAGGACAGGTCACAGGTCACAGGTCACAGATCACAGTAAAAAATACTTGTGAATTCATATTCGGTGCCGATTAATTCATATTTGGTTCGTATCTATTTACTTTTTTTAGTTTGTATTCTCTATTCATCCCTACTAACCCGATGATGTCGTCCTATTTCTCTACGGTTCCTAGTATGAGATTTCAAAGTCTTTGAAGTCCGCATTTATCAAGATTCTTTAGCCCTACTTGTTCTAGTAATGATGCTTTGCTAATGGTTTTACTACCACGCGATCAGATCATGTACGCGCGTCTTTTATGAAAAAAGGACTGTGTTCTTTATTGCGCCAAGACGTCGATCGAATCTTATGGAAATAGTGACTCAAAAGTGACTATATTTTTTAGTCTGTTGTCTATTCTTTTAACTCTTACCATACTCTGAAAATCCACAAATGGTATTCCATCGCTATGTAAGAAATATTCCTGTAAACGGTGTGCGAAAGAAGCATGGACCGTATAAAAGTACTTGGGTGTTTTTGTTTTATAATTTTGAATGATTCCAATGTGTAGGTATGTCGATTTCACGTAAGAGTCAAAATTAAACCTCTGGTACACAGTAACACAACACTGTATTATTTATTTTGCTAGCTTGAAATTAAAGATGGAAAGACCACTTTTTGAAATCATCGTGGAAGAAAACAATTTTATAACATTACATTAACTTTCATAGTGTTCAGTGCTTAAAGAACTGACAAAGTATCCATTATCAAAATTTAAAATACGGTCAATTTATTTATGATTGTCCAAAGGGTTCATCCATAAAAACCACCAACTTGAGAAACGTGAACAACAACACAAGAAAAGTTTTAAGTCCAACATTTAGGCTAAAATAGTTCCTTAAATCTCAAACTAGGAATCTTAGAGAAATAGGACATCATCGAGTTAAGGTGGCCGAACACAGTTTTCGCGCGTGCTTTTGCTGATGCAATTCAGCACGTGCACAAGGATTTCAAAAAAACAAACATGCCGTCAATAGAGCGATCATTTTATTTACTCAACACGCACTATCTGTGTCATTTTTCTCTATAATTGAATGCAGTGTATTGATGTCTTTAGTCTTTTATTACAAAGATACGTTAGAAAAGGTAACGATGCAAAGAACCCAGCAATTTTCAGCTTTTGTTTGTTGCCGAAAGAACTCAGTTAAATGCAACGCATGCGCAGTTGCTTGAAAAATTGAGACCGATTGCTTAAAGTGCACCTAACCCCAAAAATTTTCTTTCGCTAAAACAATAAAGCTTATTTTGTGGAGTAATTAGCCGCAAAAATTTTTCGATTTGGTTAAATCCTCGAATTTCTGTGCCCCCTTGAAACCGAGTTTCGTATAGTTCACGACCGAACATAAGGAGTCTGGGGAGAGTAAAGCCGTGACGTCACTTCCAGAACGAAAGCTTCGGCTGTCCCAGTCGGGCCTTTTACTCTGTGTGAGCGTGGAAGCCTTTTTGCCGCACAAGTTTTTCGGTGGGGGCTCCACAGTCGGCAGATTTCTGTTTTTATCAACAATATCTTCTACTTCGTCGGATTCTGAAATGAGCTTTGACTCAGAAGACTCCGAAATTTATTACATCGCTGAAGAGAATGACGACTCGCACTTGTAAACAAAGCAAAGTGAATAGTTAAATGATGACGGCCGAGCTGATTTATATGCTGACAACTCTCTGGCCAACGAAGAATGGATAGACAAAATGAGGTGGATGCTGACAAAGAACTCGAACGAGCTCTGATGGACAGACCCGAAGGCAATGATATGTAAAAGTCAAAGAGACTGTAGCGTGTGGTGCGTATATTTACTAAATTCGCGCATTCTTCGATCTCGCATCAACATACTTTCGTATAAATAAAAGTCAAGTCCGTTAACTTTCTCAAATTATTTTAACTTCACTCGTTCAACGTAGACCAAAATGATAATTTTTCCTGCGAGTGTGGAAATTGTAGCGTCGCTTCCCTTCAAAACATCAGCGAATGTTATTGTTGTTATTATATATTAGAGTGAGTTAGAAGGTTGTCAAGACTCAAAGAAGAGTGATCCTGTTCTTGAAGATGTTGGTGCTGATGTTACCTTAAAGTGTGTTACTGAATATCCAGGGATTAAACCTGTATGGCTTCAGAAATGGAGTTTTAAGATTAGTAGTGGGCAAATACAAAACTATCTGTCGGCTGTGCCGACTGACTGCGGTTGTTTCTCAGATCAGATGCAACAACGGCTTCATGAATCGATGGACGGTTATTCCAAATTTGTCTCGCTTAAGTCACTGAGTCAGCAAAATCCCTTCCTCTCTCTGAAAATCCAGGCATCGAGCGAGATCATCTGGTGTGAAATACTCTATGGAACAGATCACCGAACTCTTAGACGGCTATCACTTTGCACGAATCGAGCCATCACTTTGTACGTTTCTTCTCTTCAGGACATCTCTCCATAAAACGTATGGCATAAAGCGGAGTACCTCCTGTAAGTTTGTTGTGTTGCTACATCACACTACAGCGCACTTGGCTAGCATTTTTTTCGAACAACTTTTCCAGCCTTTCCCACAGAAACAAGTAAATATGCGAATCTCAGAATCATTGTGTTCTCGATTTGACGTCACATCCGGCCCTCGACCCATTCTCCGTTAAACTCGGTCGTGGACCAAAATGGCGGCAATTTCACGTACTTTGACGAGCCATAGAAAATCAAAGATTTAACCAAATCGAAAAATTTTTGCGGCTAGTTACTCCACAAAATAAGCTTTATTGTTTTAGCGAAAAAAAGTTTTTGGGGTTAGGTGCACTTTAAGCAGAAACATGCCGTTTTCTAACGATCCAGTCGTTAGAATTTCAAGAAATTTGGCAGAAAAATAGATCAGAGACCACATGAATGATCTATCAAAAAAAATCTGAATTTTGGCATAGGGAATTTTTAATAATACAGAGAACGATTAACGGCGAATTACGAAAATCGCCTATGTCAAAATTTTATTAGAACCATGTTGACAGAAGGGATTTAATGTCAATTCTTAGTGTGCAAAATATGAAAACAATCTAACGACTGGATTTTTTTCAAATAAACAAAAACATTATTTAAGCCATGTTTTTAACCAGCCCCGTTGCCATGGCAACAGCACACACCCTAGTCAAATTGCGAGAATAAATATTTCTGTGGTTAACCTTGACTCCTGCAAAAAATGGGGCCAAAGCATAAATAGTTTACAAGTTATGGTGAATTAGGCATAGGCACTTGAGACTGTGTTCGGCCACCTTAATGGGTTAATACGAAATAAATAGATACGAACCAAATACGAACTCACCGCAAATTCACAAGTATTTTTTATTGTGACCTGTGACCTGTGACCTTGACTTTAGCCCCGCCGTTATTAAGATGTTCTTAAAAAACCAGAATTGGCCACCGTAAAGAGATTCGGAAGCTGAAGTTTCGAGCGTTAGCCCTTCGTCGGAACGAATCGAGCAATTGTGGGTTGTGTGTGGTTTGTATACGAAAAGATGGAGCTACGCTATTGGTTGGTGCATGGTAATCTGAAAAACAACAGAACTATGACAAATAGATGTTGTTTTTAAGTTAATACGTAGTTAGAATGTTAATCTCAGCCTCATCGTTGGTGGTTTTGCTTACTTATTCATTTTTGCTATACAAACAGTGAATCAGAATAGAAGTATATAACGGAATATTTTTTCCAATTCACTGTTTTTAAATCGTTGGCAACAAAAGAGTAGACCTTTACCGCCCGTGGGGGAGGGGGGTGTGGGCGCACCCGTCGCACCCCTCTTGCCTATGACATGGTCGTCATTTCCTTGATGAACCACCACCAACTGTTATCTAACTGTATAAAGCCAATTGAAAGGCTGACCGAACCGCTAAAAAGGGTAAATTTAATGCCCAATATTTCGGTTAGACAGGACCAAACACAGTGAAGCTAGGTAAATATGGATGAAACGGTTACAAAATTTTAAATGACACTAAAGGAAATTTGTGACATGATTGGAAATGAAGAAAATATGAAACGTGTACTAGAAGGGATACATAAAAAGTAAATAGAGAGTTGGTTCCCTCTGCCTCTGTAATGAAAGGACACATATTGCACCTGTTTCTGTGACAACGTAAAGCTCCCGGAGCCGGGGGGCTTACCTGTGGTGTTTGGCCCTGACCAGTATGTCACGTAGGTTTTGCAGCGGCGGTACGATATACGAGGAGGAGGAGGAGAAAATGCTTCTACGTATCGTTGTGAAGAACGAAACATGTTGAGGTTGCTGTAAGTGACGTATATTCGGTAGGGCTGGAGTAAACATTACTACAAATGAATTATGTGGAACTCTTTTTTTGATGGAGGTTTCGAGCGCTCTACTGCGAAGAATTTGGCGTACTTTTTCTCTTGCGTCTTTAACGAGGCCGTGTTTATATCCTTTCTTTACAAGGTGTGTTGTGAGTGCAAGTAAAGGTTAAAATATCCTGAAAGACGCTTAACGGCGGTATAAAACAACCGACGTTTCGGCATTACTGCCTTCTTCAGGGCGTTTAAGCTGCTACGTAAAATAACGAGATAGTTATTTGCATGCGTGTGCCGTTTTGAAACCGTTTAGCTAAGCGAAAAAATGCGCGCGTGTGTGTCTCGAGACTTCACAGAAATGAGAAATCGCGATTTATCCCGCGAGGAGCGAGTGTTTGGAATTTGAAAATTTGTTTTTCTCCACGCTTTGGCGGAAATCCTTCCTTGCCAGCCCCGATTTCAGCACTGCAACACTGACGTCTTCTAGTGAATGGCCTGGGCTGTTGAAGTGTTGCGCTACACGCAAGTCACTTTTCTTGTGGAGAACATCGAGGCGGTGTTCCCCGAAACGGTCAGCCAATCCGCGTCCTGCGCCCTGCCAATCCGCGTCCTGTCTCTCCTAGACTGCCCTAGGACATTTACGGCAAGAAATGCAATAAATGACGTTATCTGAAGTGCACTTGAAATGCCCCGTGATCTTAACGTGTCCTCCTGGTGATGGAATCCACCGTAAGGAAAAAGATGGCGACTGGTACATTCACCTATAATGCTTTAAGAAAACTCCAAAAGAGCGTATAAAAACACGTAAGTAATTTAAACTTGACAAGAGCAGTGCTGTTAGTATAGGAACGACTGCCGTTAAACCATATCTTTCTATATGCCCAGTGGGCTTAGTTTGGTTCGCAAGGTATTGTGGTAAAATGTACAGCCGCCATCTTTTTCTTTGCGGTGGATTGATGCTGACTGGTTAATGTGAGGGCAGGTACGACAGATCGTTCGCTTGCAGGGGAAGGTGCCTGGCTGTTGTGCTGGTTGGTCAGGTGGAAAGTCGCTATGGACTAACAGATCTCTCAAGTTTTTGGCCCGTCTGTAAGCCTTTAACGGTGGTTGTGAAAATATGAATCGTCATTTTCCAAGATGTTGTGTTGTGAGTGCACCAGAGCGTGTATTGAAGGACCCATCCGTTCAACAAATTCTTCTTAGTCCCAATGCCACATGAAGGTCAGTTTCCAATCTGCTGTCGAGGAGCATTACTTTCACATCTAGGAAAGGGATTTCGTTGTAGGTAAAAGAGCTGGTAAATTTGATAGTTGGATGTAGATTGCTGAGGTTATAAGATTAAATCATTAAGCTTATCTTAATCTAAGGACTGTCTATATCTAACCGGATACCCGAGACAGCCCCCCCCTCCCCACCCCGCTTCTACTCTCTTCGGGTCACCCAGGCGAAGCTAAGTTTCACACGAATTGTTTTGAAAACTTCAACCAGCCGCTCGCCGATCTCGAGGGGCTGGATCGGTTTGGGTGGGCTGGGGCAGGAAATTCTGTAATTTAAATTGGTTGGCTCACGTCCAGCTATACCCCGGGCAATTCACGGCGTGCCGAGAATCACGTCATACCCAGATATTAGGAGCTTTAAGGTTTTATAGCAAAAATAAATAAGAAAATAACTAGGCAAAAGCCCACGATAATCGAATGACCGAAGGAAACTGAAAGAGCGGAAAAAAAAAGGGATAGCAGTGCATTTGAATATTTAATAAGGGATATGAATATTTCCACGGGGTCAGGGTTAGTAGGATTTTCAGTTTCCCAGTCGGACAGTACTGTACACGTGCAGTACGTTATCAGCTCGTTGACCTTTTGCCACTTACCGAGAGCACCACGCGATAAAAAATAAATGTGATATTCTTTTTTTTTTTACCGCGTACCGGATTCGATCCAGTGATCGGCGAAAGTTTAGCCTTGCCAGGAACAACCTTACCCTGGGTGCCAGTGGTTTTTTTCCCCGCTCACAATCGCAGCTTCGCTGCGAAAAAACCCTCTGGCACCCAGGGTAGAATAAGCTTTCAAAATACGGGGAAATCACTACTTTGACCAACGAGAACAAGATGTAAATACCATATTTATAACGCGCACAGTGGTAATTAGTTTAGTCCTTAAACAAAGGAATTAGCATAATTAGTTAATTCGGATAAGAATCGTGTATTTAGTAAAGTGATCTGGGGCATAAAATAAAGAGTTTGCTGACAACCATTGTTTTAATGTCGAATAGAATGAGTAAAGGTATTCAAAGGTATTCAACGTAAATTCCACACCATGTCATCATTCGAGACGCCGGCCGGAACGTCGAAGAGAAATCAGCTCACGAAAATTGTGATTTGAAGACATCAATTTAGATTACTGACGCGGAGTTTGTTCTCATAATTTCGCGATTTTAGCATGGGAAGATATCACAAAACATTTGTATGGAAACCAAGCTACATTTTCAATTCGACACATTTTCAATTTTGGCGAGATCTATAAATGCGGTTTTGACGGTCATGGAGGATTTGAAACGCTCTAAATTTTCCTTCAGCAAACATTTAGACTGTCGACAGTGGCGAAGCGAGACGGACATTCAACGATCATCGCTCCCTCCAATTCAAAACAACGAAAAAAAGAACTCGAAGCTGATCATCACCGGCAGCGCCGGGAAACAGCTGTGTCCTAACAGACCACCAACTCCTAACCCGGCCAGACAACAGGAAACATTGTATTCTTGGGGGAGAACATCAAGGATGTCACCATCAAACTCATCTCAAAGACTGAGTCTGTCTCTTGATTTGAGACCAGTCATTGAAGGTGCTAATTCTAGACGCTACAGTGCTGGCTTTGTTGATAATTCTCCAGAAGCTGAGTGGAGCCCACGACCTTGCATTCGAAGCCTTCCTCCAAGCCCGACAGTTCAGCGAAGCCACAGACTTCATCGCTCTTTGCGAAGGTTGTCGAGTGATTCCGAACATAGCGATGATAAATTCAAAGATGATCGAATCATGAGCTGGATTCGAGATGTTTCAGAAAAGACTCATCTTAAAAATAGCCACGACGACGACGAATACGATGTATTTCAATGTTCTTTGGAGAATGATGACGACACGATTGTTTCGCCTGGTCTTCCTGTAATACAAGAAGGACATAAAATATAAACAGAACCATCAACAGGATATAAACAACTGGTATAAGAGACAAAACACTTCGCTACTCAACTCAATTAACTTTATTTGCCCTTAGTTTCATTAAACAATTTATACAAAAGACGGTACGGATTAAACTCGACAGGATGATCTCTCAGCAAACTCCGGTGAGAATATTGAAGGCTGCATGTTCTAGTCTTCTGTTTGTATTTGTTTTTCTGTGGGGCATGTTAAGAAGCGATTTTCTTCAGACCTTAAAGCATGACATAATTCTGGAAGGATCCCCGAAGGGGTGTTTCTAAAGTCATATGACCAATTCGATGTCTAGTTTTTTCGCCATAAATTTACAAACCCAGTTGCAAAATCTCCAACTGCCGAATATCTTCTAAAAAGGACAGGTTTAAGGTAGTGTCTGAGATCAATGTTGTGCGTGTTGCAATTGTTTTCTCAGGAACTTTAGTATTTTGTACTGAATATTTGTTACGCACAAGTGAGTTGCAAGTCAAGTCCTTGGACTTTGTAAGCTAAACATACGTTATAGTCTGGCACAGCAAGCTATTTCTCAAAAAAAAATCTATTTTTACGACTTATTCTTTTGTCTCTTAGGGAAATTCATAAGACAGTGATCAGAAACTTTACACAATGTATCAAAAAAATGAGCGTGTGTCAGCAGACCAGTGAAGACGTTGGGTTATTTATCGCCCTGGAAGGTTTCTGACTCATTTCAAGGGCTTACTTCCTTTCTGTTTATTCTACGCTTATAGGATTAAAATAACGACCAACGGGTTTCTTCCTTCCTATGGCCTAACGGGTAAATGCATGTATTCGAGTAATACACACCACAAAACGTGACTTTTTCACAGACTGCTTGTCAAAGATAACGCGCCATGTTTATCAACTGACCTCAGTATCTGAAGTACGCAATTAAAATAAACACAAAGTCAAAAAAGGTTATCAATTCAAACCAGTTATTAGACAAAAAAGGAAACGGACTTGATTGGTGTGGGGGAGAGGGGCATTTTGTTTGACGATCACGTAAGGATCAGGTTTGTGCACGCGTGATCAACGTGTAGAGATGAACCACGCACGCTCTGGCTGGACTTCGAGAGCTTAGTCGCAGGCTACTGATAAAAAGAAATCACGACTGACTGATAGACGCAATTAGTGTTTGAGTTCACTGTGAGATCTGGACATGGACTGAAAAGAAAATATGACCGAGATCTGGATTAGCCGATAGATACCATCAAAATTACGGGATTGAGGGAAAATCCGGCCTTATCGGGAGAGAGCGATTAAAGAAATCTTTTGAGATACCCTTTATTACAGACCCATTTTATGCTTTAGCGCATGAGAATCCAGGTTTTAAAGTTCACCACCTGGTGCAGGAGAGTAGCCCTCGTACAATTACAAAAACCGTTTTTTTTAATTTCAGTTCAAAGGTAAAATGTATCTAATAAATACAAAATACGTTACAACGATATTAAATAGCCTTTTGTAAACCAAACTAGCGCGCGCGTTTTACATGTTACCCAAAGATTATCAAGGTTGTTTTCTTTTTGTTTTTAATTTTTACTTTTCTGACAAAACCACAAGCTCACTAAGTTACGTGTAAGTAATCAAAATGCCTCAGTCTCTGTTGCTGTATCTTTCCGTTGAGCAAGATGAGCTAATGTTGTCCCAATGTTCGTACGATTTAGAGATTGGAGAAGTCTTCAAATGGGGCACTGTTTTATCACTAAAAGCAAAACATATCAGAGTCCTACAGCCTTGTTTGAACCCACCAAGATTAGTCAACTGAAGGAGAGACCGTATCACGAGAACTCAGGAGATGAAGCCAATGAATTATTTTTCTTTTCACAATGGTGGTGCGCCTGAGTTTGCTCAGGAGAACGTCGTACATTCTTCATTGCAGTTCGAGAGCGCACAGCAAAACAATCGTGTAAAGCCAGAAACCACTGAAATCCTACCGATCCTGAAAGACACGCGGAAATCCCATGAGATCCTGTCAGGAAGAACCCTGCTGTTCTGTGGTATTCTGTACGGCCTAAATCCCGTAGAAACAGGTCAACACCTTAAGATCCTTTAGGAATCTGTCAAGTTGTGTCTAAAATTCCATCAGACGTTTCCAACAAAAACCCTAACGTTCTTTGGGACTCTGTCAAGAAGAGCCATGGAACTCTGACAGCAGAGAGAAAAATGTCCCATAAGCTTCTGCAAGTAGAGCCATGGAACACTGGCAGGAGCGAGACAAATGTTCCTTAAACTTCTGTCAAGTAGGACCTAAATTTCACAGGACCCTGTTAGGTAGACCCCCAATGTTCATTGTCAGGGCTCGGACTTCCATCAGACCCTGCTAAGTAGTTTCCAACAACATGTCACCATTACTAGATAGTAATGCATCAGTCTCTTTGTACAGCCAGCTCAATCAGTGGATAAAACAGTCCAGCTTCCTAACAGCATCTGTGATATAGTTTCACTATCATTCTCTACCATACATCAGACTAAACGACATTTGATGCATCTCGAACTTGCATGTGACCCAACAGCTCCTTGTTCAATCCGAGTCATAATCTGGCGGTCTCCTCCATGGCTGAATTTGGAATAATTCCTCAGCTACAACAAAAATGAATCAGAATTAAAACCTATTAATTGCCATTAATTTAATTAACATCAAATTAATAAATTTATATTATGCCTGTTGCATCGTCATCATCATCATTGCCTGTTGCCCCATCTCGAGCAAAGGCCACCAATAAGCACTCTCCAGTCATCATGGTCCTGAGCCAGTTGTTGCAGTTCTCCCCGCGTGTAGCTATTTCTCCTCATGTCTGCCTCTAGGTCACGGCGCCACGAGTTACTTGGTCGGCCCCTCTTCCTTTTGATCTTCCCCTAGGGGTTTCAGGTGCCCTGTGATGTTAGATGAGGACTTCCGAAGGGTGTGGCCGATCCACTTCCACCGTCTTTGAAAGATGTCAACTTTTATAGGCTGCTGTTTCGTTCGTTTCCACAGATCTTGGTTGCTAATGATGTCTGATGATGTCTGTCTGGAGACGCGTTCTGGCCGTCATTTTGGATCCGCAAGAATGTCACGGATGGACATGGATCGAACAATACATCCAGGACGGGAAGGGGGTTTCCTTAAAACTCTTTTCTATTGGACAGGTGGACACAGCTGGACTAAATTTGGTCCAATCGTTCTCTCTTCTCTGTTTCCTCTTTACCCTGTTAATTATTGTCTTGTTTTCCCTTTCTCTTTTCTGATTTGCTCATGCTAATTGACCAGTGCTGCTTTTATTACTTAGCAAGCCCAGAAACAACTGCAGGATCTATGCTAACCTCTAAATTTCTCAGACCAACCAGTACACTTGTTGTGTTTAAATTTGGTGCATGATCGCATCCTGTGTGATCAATATTAATGTCTTGTTTAATAACTTGTAGTTTATACCTGGAGGTTTTCTGGCATCTCTAGCATTGCCCAACATTGCAGCAGAAGGTTTTATCTCAGGTGGTGGAGGTCGACTGGCCTTCACAGGAGTAATTGATGACTGTACTGCCCAGTCTGGACGACCTGTTCTGCTGTCAAACTTTGTGCCTGCCGTCTCTGATTCTGGGGCAAAATTTGCCTGAAAATAGACTTAAATAATCAACTGCACAGCTTAATTCTACATTTTATACTCAATTTGTTCTGCATTTATACCTGAACTATTGTTTCGAATTTTCTATGGTATCAAGAAAATTTTGTACCTTGTTTGATGTTTCATAATAAGTCTGTGAAACATAACATCTAACCAGAGTATCAGACTTTTTTAGAGAAGTGGAGAGCAAAGAGCTCCCTTCTTCCCTTCCCTTTACAAAGGCTTAATGCTTTCACATACTACCGAGGAAAGAAGTTTATCATTGAGCCTGTCATTGTCTGGCAACAAATGTATGATAAAGATGGCAAGTGATTGGTTTATTACTTCCCCCAGTGATGACACAATACATAAACCTCTCAGGGAGAGCACAGGCCTTTATTCCACAAGTAAGTAGTGACTTACAGAAGCAGGGCGTATCCTTGGTTTAGAACTGGATTTAACAGCAGTTCCTTTTTTGTGCATGTGTTGATGATCATGTGGTTCAGTTACATCTGCATTTGTTGACATGTGGCAACGTCTACAACAAACAAAAGAATAATCACTTAAAAAATTCCTGGATCAATATCAGTATCTGGGTAACTGTGCACCTACCCCTCCCCTAACCCAACAGTAACACTAACTTATCAACTTATTATAACATGTTGGGTTAGGGGGAGGGGTAGGTGCACAGTTACCCAGATACTGATATTGATCCAAATTCCTTTCACTGAATGCAGTGATCTTACATGTACATAATTTATTGTAATAGTAAC
>JAHPZR010048088.1:0-18161 GCA_019787425.1 Platygyra sinensis
GATGTAGATTGCTGAGGTTATAAGATTAAATCATTAAGCTTATCTTAATCTAAGGACTGTCTATATCTAACCGGATACCCGAGACAGCCCCCCCTCCCCACCCCGCTTCTACTCTCTTCGGGTCACCCAGGCGAAGCTAAGTTTCACACGAATTGTTTTGAAAACTTCAACCAGCCGCTCGCCGATCTCGAGGGGCTGGATCGGTTTGGGTGGGCTGGGGCAGGAAATTCTGTAATTTAAATTGGTTGGCTCACGTCCAGCTATACCCCGGGCAATTCACGGCGTGCCGAGAATCACGTCATACCCAGATATTAGGAGCTTTAAGGTTTTATAGCAAAAATAAATAAGAAAATAACTAGGCAAAAGCCCACGATAATCGAATGACCGAAGGAAACTGAAAGAGCGGAAAAAAAAAGGGATAGCAGTGCATTTGAATATTTAATAAGGGATATGAATATTTCCACGGGGTCAGGGTTAGTAGGATTTTCAGTTTCCCAGTCGGACAGTACTGTACACGTGCAGTACGTTATCAGCTCGTTGACCTTTTGCCACTTACCGAGAGCACCACGCGATAAAAAATAAATGTGATATTCTTTTTTTTTTTTACCGCGTACCGGATTCGATCCAGTGATCGGCGAAAGTTTAGCCTTGCCAGGAACAACCTTACCCTGGGTGCCAGTGGTTTTTTTCCCCGCTCACAATCGCAGCTTCGCTGCGAAAAAACCCTCTGGCACCCAGGGTAGAATAAGCTTTCAAAATACGGGGAAATCACTACTTTGACCAACGAGAACAAGATGTAAATACCATATTTATAACGCGCACAGTGGTAATTAGTTTAGTCCTTAAACAAAGGAATTAGCATAATTAGTTAATTCGGATAAGAATCGTGTATTTAGTAAAGTGATCTGGGGCATAAAATAAAGAGTTTGCTGACAACCATTGTTTTAATGTCGAATAGAATGAGTAAAGGTATTCAAAGGTATTCAACGTAAATTCCACACCATGTCATCATTCGAGACGCCGGCCGGAACGTCGAAGAGAAATCAGCTCACGAAAATTGTGATTTGAAGACATCAATTTAGATTACTGACGCGGAGTTTGTTCTCATAATTTCGCGATTTTAGCATGGGAAGATATCACAAAACATTTGTATGGAAACCAAGCTACATTTTCAATTCGACACATTTTCAATTTTGGCGAGATCTATAAATGCGGTTTTGACGGTCATGGAGGATTTGAAACGCTCTAAATTTTCCTTCAGCAAACATTTAGACTGTCGACAGTGGCGAAGCGAGACGGACATTCAACGATCATCGCTCCCTCCAATTCAAAACAACGAAAAAAAGAACTCGAAGCTGATCATCACCGGCAGCGCCGGGAAACAGCTGTGTCCTAACAGACCACCAACTCCTAACCCGGCCAGACAACAGGAAACATTGTATTCTTGGGGGAGAACATCAAGGATGTCACCATCAAACTCATCTCAAAGACTGAGTCTGTCTCTTGATTTGAGACCAGTCATTGAAGGTGCTAATTCTAGACGCTACAGTGCTGGCTTTGTTGATAATTCTCCAGAAGCTGAGTGGAGCCCACGACCTTGCATTCGAAGCCTTCCTCCAAGCCCGACAGTTCAGCGAAGCCACAGACTTCATCGCTCTTTGCGAAGGTTGTCGAGTGATTCCGAACATAGCGATGATAAATTCAAAGATGATCGAATCATGAGCTGGATTCGAGATGTTTCAGAAAAGACTCATCTTAAAAATAGCCACGACGACGACGAATACGATGTATTTCAATGTTCTTTGGAGAATGATGACGACACGATTGTTTCGCCTGGTCTTCCTGTAATACAAGAAGGACATAAAATATAAACAGAACCATCAACAGGATATAAACAACTGGTATAAGAGACAAAACACTTCGCTACTCAACTCAATTAACTTTATTTGCCCTTAGTTTCATTAAACAATTTATACAAAAGACGGTACGGATTAAACTCGACAGGATGATCTCTCAGCAAACTCCGGTGAGAATATTGAAGGCTGCATGTTCTAGTCTTCTGTTTGTATTTGTTTTTCTGTGGGGCATGTTAAGAAGCGATTTTCTTCAGACCTTAAAGCATGACATAATTCTGGAAGGATCCCCGAAGGGGTGTTTCTAAAGTCATATGACCAATTCGATGTCTAGTTTTTTCGCCATAAATTTACAAACCCAGTTGCAAAATCTCCAACTGCCGAATATCTTCTAAAAAGGACAGGTTTAAGGTAGTGTCTGAGATCAATGTTGTGCGTGTTGCAATTGTTTTCTCAGGAACTTTAGTATTTTGTACTGAATATTTGTTACGCACAAGTGAGTTGCAAGTCAAGTCCTTGGACTTTGTAAGCTAAACATACGTTATAGTCTGGCACAGCAAGCTATTTCTCAAAAAAAAATCTATTTTTACGACTTATTCTTTTGTCTCTTAGGGAAATTCATAAGACAGTGATCAGAAACTTTACACAATGTATCAAAAAAATGAGCGTGTGTCAGCAGACCAGTGAAGACGTTGGGTTATTTATCGCCCTGGAAGGTTTCTGACTCATTTCAAGGGCTTACTTCCTTTCTGTTTATTCTACGCTTATAGGATTAAAATAACGACCAACGGGTTTCTTCCTTCCTATGGCCTAACGGGTAAATGCATGTATTCGAGTAATACACACCACAAAACGTGACTTTTTCACAGACTGCTTGTCAAAGATAACGCGCCATGTTTATCAACTGACCTCAGTATCTGAAGTACGCAATTAAAATAAACACAAAGTCAAAAAAGGTTATCAATTCAAACCAGTTATTAGACAAAAAAGGAAACGGACTTGATTGGTGTGGGGGAGAGGGGCATTTTGTTTGACGATCACGTAAGGATCAGGTTTGTGCACGCGTGATCAACGTGTAGAGATGAACCACGCACGCTCTGGCTGGACTTCGAGAGCTTAGTCGCAGGCTACTGATAAAAAGAAATCACGACTGACTGATAGACGCAATTAGTGTTTGAGTTCACTGTGAGATCTGGACATGGACTGAAAAGAAAATATGACCGAGATCTGGATTAGCCGATAGATACCATCAAAATTACGGGATTGAGGGAAAATCCGGCCTTATCGGGAGAGAGCGATTAAAGAAATCTTTTGAGATACCCTTTATTACAGACCCATTTTATGCTTTAGCGCATGAGAATCCAGGTTTTAAAGTTCACCACCTGGTGCAGGAGAGTAGCCCTCGTACAATTACAAAAACCGTTTTTTTTAATTTCAGTTCAAAGGTAAAATGTATCTAATAAATACAAAATACGTTACAACGATATTAAATAGCCTTTTGTAAACCAAACTAGCGCGCGCGTTTTACATGTTACCCAAAGATTATCAAGGTTGTTTTCTTTTTGTTTTTAATTTTTACTTTTCTGACAAAACCACAAGCTCACTAAGTTACGTGTAAGTAATCAAAATGCCTCAGTCTCTGTTGCTGTATCTTTCCGTTGAGCAAGATGAGCTAATGTTGTCCCAATGTTCGTACGATTTAGAGATTGGAGAAGTCTTCAAATGGGGCACTGTTTTATCACTAAAAGCAAAACATATCAGAGTCCTACAGCCTTGTTTGAACCCACCAAGATTAGTCAACTGAAGGAGAGACCGTATCACGAGAACTCAGGAGATGAAGCCAATGAATTATTTTTCTTTTCACAATGGTGGTGCGCCTGAGTTTGCTCAGGAGAACGTCGTACATTCTTCATTGCAGTTCGAGAGCGCACAGCAAAACAATCGTGTAAAGCCAGAAACCACTGAAATCCTACCGATCCTGAAAGACACGCGGAAATCCCATGAGATCCTGTCAGGAAGAACCCTGCTGTTCTGTGGTATTCTGTACGGCCTAAATCCCGTAGAAACAGGTCAACACCTTAAGATCCTTTAGGAATCTGTCAAGTTGTGTCTAAAATTCCATCAGACGTTTCCAACAAAAACCCTAACGTTCTTTGGGACTCTGTCAAGAAGAGCCATGGAACTCTGACAGCAGAGAGAAAAATGTCCCATAAGCTTCTGCAAGTAGAGCCATGGAACACTGGCAGGAGCGAGACAAATGTTCCTTAAACTTCTGTCAAGTAGGACCTAAATTTCACAGGACCCTGTTAGGTAGACCCCCAATGTTCATTGTCAGGGCTCGGACTTCCATCAGACCCTGCTAAGTAGTTTCCAACAACATGTCACCATTACTAGATAGTAATGCATCAGTCTCTTTGTACAGCCAGCTCAATCAGTGGATAAAACAGTCCAGCTTCCTAACAGCATCTGTGATATAGTTTCACTATCATTCTCTACCATACATCAGACTAAACGACATTTGATGCATCTCGAACTTGCATGTGACCCAACAGCTCCTTGTTCAATCCGAGTCATAATCTGGCGGTCTCCTCCATGGCTGAATTTGGAATAATTCCTCAGCTACAACAAAAATGAATCAGAATTAAAACCTATTAATTGCCATTAATTTAATTAACATCAAATTAATAAATTTATATTATGCCTGTTGCATCGTCATCATCATCATTGCCTGTTGCCCCATCTCGAGCAAAGGCCACCAATAAGCACTCTCCAGTCATCATGGTCCTGAGCCAGTTGTTGCAGTTCTCCCCGCGTGTAGCTATTTCTCCTCATGTCTGCCTCTAGGTCACGGCGCCACGAGTTACTTGGTCGGCCCCTCTTCCTTTTGATCTTCCCCTAGGGGTTTCAGGTGCCCTGTGATGTTAGATGAGGACTTCCGAAGGGTGTGGCCGATCCACTTCCACCGTCTTTGAAAGATGTCAACTTTTATAGGCTGCTGTTTCGTTCGTTTCCACAGATCTTGGTTGCTAATGATGTCTGATGATGTCTGTCTGGAGACGCGTTCTGGCCGTCATTTTGGATCCGCAAGAATGTCACGGATGGACATGGATCGAACAATACATCCAGGACGGGAAGGGGGTTTCCTTAAAACTCTTTTCTATTGGACAGGTGGACACAGCTGGACTAAATTTGGTCCAATCGTTCTCTCTTCTCTGTTTCCTCTTTACCCTGTTAATTATTGTCTTGTTTTCCCTTTCTCTTTTCTGATTTGCTCATGCTAATTGACCAGTGCTGCTTTTATTACTTAGCAAGCCCAGAAACAACTGCAGGATCTATGCTAACCTCTAAATTTCTCAGACCAACCAGTACACTTGTTGTGTTTAAATTTGGTGCATGATCGCATCCTGTGTGATCAATATTAATGTCTTGTTTAATAACTTGTAGTTTATACCTGGAGGTTTTCTGGCATCTCTAGCATTGCCCAACATTGCAGCAGAAGGTTTTATCTCAGGTGGTGGAGGTCGACTGGCCTTCACAGGAGTAATTGATGACTGTACTGCCCAGTCTGGACGACCTGTTCTGCTGTCAAACTTTGTGCCTGCCGTCTCTGATTCTGGGGCAAAATTTGCCTGAAAATAGACTTAAATAATCAACTGCACAGCTTAATTCTACATTTTATACTCAATTTGTTCTGCATTTATACCTGAACTATTGTTTCGAATTTTCTATGGTATCAAGAAAATTTTGTACCTTGTTTGATGTTTCATAATAAGTCTGTGAAACATAACATCTAACCAGAGTATCAGACTTTTTTAGAGAAGTGGAGAGCAAAGAGCTCCCTTCTTCCCTTCCCTTTACAAAGGCTTAATGCTTTCACATACTACCGAGGAAAGAAGTTTATCATTGAGCCTGTCATTGTCTGGCAACAAATGTATGATAAAGATGGCAAGTGATTGGTTTATTACTTCCCCCAGTGATGACACAATACATAAACCTCTCAGGGAGAGCACAGGCCTTTATTCCACAAGTAAGTAGTGACTTACAGAAGCAGGGCGTATCCTTGGTTTAGAACTGGATTTAACAGCAGTTCCTTTTTTGTGCATGTGTTGATGATCATGTGGTTCAGTTACATCTGCATTTGTTGACATGTGGCAACGTCTACAACAAACAAAAGAATAATCACTTAAAAAATTCCTGGATCAATATCAGTATCTGGGTAACTGTGCACCTACCCCTCCCCTAACCCAACAGTAACACTAACTTATCAACTTATTATAACATGTTGGGTTAGGGGGAGGGGTAGGTGCACAGTTACCCAGATACTGATATTGATCCAAATTCCTTTCACTGAATGCAGTGATCTTACATGTACATAATTTATTGTAATAGTAACAAGCCTCTGTGATACTACCGCTACCAGCTAGTTACCTTCAAATGTTATTAAACATTAACATACATGCTGCCTTCTAATAGATGGCACTCTTGTCTAATCTTGTATTATTCTTCACTAGTCAGTACAAATAATTCTCTTCATACAATCCCCTGTGGAAAAATTTAGAGCTGAATGATGAAATTCTTCACTTTTGGAGCAAGAATTTACCCAGAATGGATCATGAGAACGCCTTTACAATTTATCATCAGAATCTTGAAAGAGCCAAATATATAATGAATACCTTATTGAACTACATGTAGCTTGATAGATCCACATTAGGGAACATAAGTCTCATTTTTGCAAAAAAAAACAAACAAACAAAAAATAATCAGAATCATGTTGCCCTACAGGGACCAGAAATCTGCAAACATAGTGTACACGTAAACAGCTGGCTGACCTCAGTTGGAACATCAACACAGATATTAGCCCAGTTTACACATTCAAGGAGAAAGATCAAGGATGAAATTGTGGTCAGGGAAGACAAGCTGCCTCTTGTGAGTCAACAATGCGTGCTGTATTCATATCAGTGTGGCCTGTGTGTTGCAGACTATGTTGGCTACATGTGCTGACACCTACACCAACGAATTAAAGAACACAAAGGCTCAGCAATCGGAAACCACCTCAGAGAGTGGCACGATATGGAGCCAGAAGAAATCGCACAGAGTTTTCAAATCTTAAGAAAGTGTCAGAACAAATTTGACTGTCTTATTTTTGAAATGTTTTTTATCAAAGAACTGAAACCAACACTAAACAAACAGTGCGAATCAATTCGCACCAAACTATTTGTTTAGAGCAAATCTTGCTGCAATTATTTTATTCTTTTCCATTGTATAGTTTAACACTTCTTTACATATTGTATCATATTTTAGTGCTCGCCACATTTTTGTCAATTTAAACTTGTTTTAACATATTTACGCTAATTTAGAAAACTTTACTTAGCACTTGAAAATGACCTCGGAGAGTTTGAAATGTCGTGACTTCTTAGCGCTAGTTTTTATTTTAAAAACAAAAAAGAGCTCAAATAATATTTCCCAACACAGACATCACACTACATGTAGCTCAATAACATAGTTATGCCCAGTTCATGCACCTGCAACCTCCTACATATCCATCAGAGGAGACTCTTCTCTTGATATCACTGGGATGTGGGTCTGGTCCCCTCCAGGGGGGAACATCATGATCTGATGACTTTTTGTTGGTTTTCTTAAAAAGTTGGACTTTACTCTGGCCTCTTGAAACTGTTTTCTCAGCTAGAAATGACTTTGGTGATCCTGGAGGAGACTAATAAAAAGAAATAGAAAAATTCATTCTACCAATAAAATTGGTGAGTTTGTGAAAATCAATCAATCCACAACCAGGGTTAAGTTTAGATTGACTCTTAATCAACAACTTTTCCAGGGCAGTGAACAGTAGTAACACAAATCAGAACAAAATGATATTTCACTTTAAACCTGAGAAAGCCAGAACACTACCAGCTATTAGCAATTTAAAATGGGTTACATTCTATTTCATCATCCAGTAAACTTCTGTAGATTTCGCTGGGGGTTACTCATTCTGTGATCTCTCAGTTTCTGCTGGTGCTAGAGAATATGAAATACTGCAGATTATATGACCACATAATCAGTCAGAGCATGATGGAAATTTATATTTATCCGAGCACCAGTTACACTAAACTGTGCCTCATCACCAGTGTACTTTCCACAAAACCATTCATTCAATCCCCCTGGAGAATAATGAATTAATTGCATTGACAAACATGACAGGATGGAAGATTCGTGCACTGTAAGTACCTCCCATTGTCCCATACAAAGCCTTAGAAAACTTTTCTAAGGCTTTGTATGGGACAATGGGAGGTACTTACAGTGCAAGCGTTTTCCGTCCTGTCGTCAGATCTATTTGTAAAGCAATGAACTCACAATTCAACAGGGTTGATCCTGTTTTTGGACCCTATGATACCTTTCATTATAATAATTCGACCAAATGCACTGCAGTATATTAGACCAAGGTCAATATCAGTTGCATGTGGTTTTCATGAAAACCATACACTGAAACAATTTATTAATGTGTACACCATGTACTCTGCGGAATACTGCAGTGCATTTGGTCGAATTATTATAATGAAAGGTATCATAGGGTCCAAAAACAGGATCAACCCTGTTGAATTGTGAGTTCATTGCTTTACAAATAGATCTGACGACAGGACGGAAAACGCTTGCACTGTAAGTACCTCCCATTGTCCCATACAAAGCCTTAGAAAAGTTTTCTAAGGCTTTGTATGGGACAATGGGAGGTACTTACAGTGCACGAATCTTCCATCCTGTCATGTTTGTCAATGCAATTAATTCATTATTCTCCAGGGGGATTGAATGAATGGTTTTGTGGAAAGTACACTGGTGATGAGGCACAGTTTAGTGTAACTGGTGCTCGGATAAATATAAATTTCCATCATGCTCTGACTGATTATGTGGTCATATAATCTGCAGTATTTCATATTCTCTAGCACCAGCAGAACTGAGAGATCACAGAATGAGTAACCCCCAGCGAAATCTACAGAAGTTTACTGGATGATGAAATAGAATGTAACCCATTTTAAATTGCTAATAGCTGGTAGTGTTCTGGCTTTCTCAGGTTTAAAGTGAAATATCATTTTGTTCTGATTTGTGTTACTACTGTTCACTGCCCTGGAAAAGTTGTTGATTAAGAGTCAATCTAAACTTAACCCTGGTTGTGGATTGATTGATTTTCACAAACTCACCAATTTTATTGGTAGAATGAATTTTTCTATTTCTTTTTATTAGTCTCCTCCAGGATCACCAAAGTCATTTCTAGCTGAGAAAACAGTTTCAAGAGGCCAGAGTAAAGTCCAACTTTTTAAGAAAACCAACAAAAAGTCATCAGATCATGATGTTCCCCCCTGGAGGGGACCAGACCCACATCCCAGTGATATCAAGAGAAGAGTCTCCTCTGATGGATATGTAGGAGGTTGCAGGTGCATGAACTGGGCATAACTATGTTATTGAGCTACATGTAGTGTGATGTCTGTGTTGGGAAATATTATTTGAGCTCTTTTTTGTTTTTAAAATAAAAACTAGCGCTAAGAAGTCACGACATTTCAAACTCTCCGAGGTCATTTTCAAGTGCTAAGTAAAGTTTTCTAAATTAGCGTAAATATGTTAAAACAAGTTTAAATTGACAAAAATGTGGCGAGCACTAAAATATGATACAATATGTAAAGAAGTGTTAAACTATACAATGGAAAAGAATAAAATAATTGCAGCAAGATTTGCTCTAAACAAATAGTTTGGTGCGAATTGATTCGCACTGTTTGTTTAGTGTTGGTTTCAGTTCTTTGATAAAAAACATTTCAAAAATAAGACAGTCAAATTTGTTCTGACACTTTCTTAAGATTTGAAAACTCTGTGCGATTTCTTCTGGCTCCATATCGTGCCACTCTCTGAGGTGGTTTCCGATTGCTGAGCCTTTGTGTTCTTTAATTCGTTGGTGTAGGTGTCAGCACATGTAGCCAACATAGTCTGCAACACACAGGCCACACTGATATGAATACAGCACGCATTGTTGACTCACAAGAGGCAGCTTGTCTTCCCTGACCACAATTTCATCCTTGATCTTTCTCCTTGAATGTGTAAACTGGGCTAATATCTGTGTTGATGTTCCAACTGAGGTCAGCCAGCTGTTTACGTGTACACTATGTTTGCAGATTTCTGGTCCCTGTAGGGCAACATGATTCTGATTATTTTTTGTTTGTTTGTTTTTTTTTGCAAAAATGAGACTTATGTTCCCTAATGTGGATCTATCAAGCTACATGTAGTTCAATAAGGTATTCATTATATATTTGGCTCTTTCAAGATTCTGATGATAAATTGTAAAGGCGTTCTCATGATCCATTCTGGGTAAATTCTTGCTCCAAAAGTGAAGAATTTCATCATTCAGCTCTAAATTTTTCCACAGGGGATTGTATGAAGAGAATTATTTGTACTGACTAGTGAAGAATAATACAAGATTAGACAAGAGTGCCATCTATTAGAAGGCAGCATGTATGTTAATGTTTAATAACATTTGAAGGTAACTAGCTGGTAGCGGTAGTATCACAGAGGCTTGTTACTATTACAATAAATTATGTACATGTAAGATCACTGCATTCAGTGAAAGGAATTTGGATCAATATCAGTATCTGGGTAACTGTGCACCTACCCCTCCCCCTAACCCAACATGTTATAATAAGTTGATAAGTTAGTGTTACTGTTGGGTTAGGGGAGGGGTAGGTGCACAGTTACCCAGATACTGATATTGATCCAGGAATTTTTTAAGTGATTATTCTTTTGTTTGTTGTAGACGTTGCCACATGTCAACAAATGCAGATGTAACTGAACCACATGATCATCAACACATGCACAAAAAAGGAACTGCTGTTAAATCCAGTTCTAAACCAAGGATACGCCCTGCTTCTGTAAGTCACTACTTACTTGTGGAATAAAGGCCTGTGCTCTCCCTGAGAGGTTTATGTATTGTGTCATCACTGGGGGAAGTAATAAACCAATCACTTGCCATCTTTATCATACATTTGTTGCCAGACAATGACAGGCTCAATGATAAACTTCTTTCCTCGGTAGTATGTGAAAGCATTAAGCCTTTGTAAAGGGAAGGGAAGAAGGGAGCTCTTTGCTCTCCACTTCTCTAAAAAAGTCTGATACTCTGGTTAGATGTTATGTTTCACAGACTTATTATGAAACATCAAACAAGGTACAAAATTTTCTTGATACCATAGAAAATTCGAAACAATAGTTCAGGTATAAATGCAGAACAAATTGAGTATAAAATGTAGAATTAAGCTGTGCAGTTGATTATTTAAGTCTATTTTCAGGCAAATTTTGCCCCAGAATCAGAGACGGCAGGCACAAAGTTTGACAGCAGAACAGGTCGTCCAGACTGGGCAGTACAGTCATCAATTACTCCTGTGAAGGCCAGTCGACCTCCACCACCTGAGATAAAACCTTCTGCTGCAATGTTGGGCAATGCTAGAGATGCCAGAAAACCTCCAGGTATAAACTACAAGTTATTAAACAAGACATTAATATTGATCACACAGGATGCGATCATGCACCAAATTTAAACACAACAAGTGTACTGGTTGGTCTGAGAAATTTAGAGGTTAGCATAGATCCTGCAGTTGTTTCTGGGCTTGCTAAGTAATAAAAGCAGCACTGGTCAATTAGCATGAGCAAATCAGAAAAGAGAAAGGGAAAACAAGACAATAATTAACAGGGTAAAGAGGAAACAGAGAAGAGAGAACGATTGGACCAAATTTAGTCCAGCTGTGTCCACCTGTCCAATAGAAAAGAGTTTTAAGGAAACCCCCTTCCCGTCCTGGATGTATTGTTCGATCCATGTCCATCCGTGACATTCTTGCGGATCCAAAATGACGGCCAGAACGCGTCTCCAGACAGACATCATCAGACATCATTAGCAACCAAGATCTGTGGAAACGAACGAAACAGCAGCCTATAAAAGTTGACATCTTTCAAAGACGGTGGAAGTGGATCGGCCACACCCTTCGGAAGTCCTCATCTAACATCACAGGGCACCTGAAACCCCTAGGGGAAGATCAAAAGGAAGAGGGGCCGACCAAGTAACTCGTGGCGCCGTGACCTAGAGGCAGACATGAGGAGAAATAGCTACACGCGGGGAGAACTGCAACAACTGGCTCAGGACCATGATGACTGGAGAGTGCTTATTGGTGGCCTTTGCTCGAGATGGGGCAACAGGCAATGATGATGATGACGATGCAACAGGCATAATATAAATTTATTAATTTGATGTTAATTAAATTAATGGCAATTAATAGGTTTTAATTCTGATTCATTTTTGTTGTAGCTGAGGAATTATTCCAAATTCAGCCATGGAGGAGACCGCCAGATTATGACTCGGATTGAACAAGGAGCTGTTGGGTCACATGCAAGTTCGAGATGCATCAAATGTCGTTTAGTCTGATGTATGGTAGAGAATGATAGTGAAACTATATCACAGATGCTGTTAGGAAGCTGGACTGTTTTATCCACTGATTGAGCTGGCTGTACAAAGAGACTGATGCATTACTATCTAGTAATGGTGACATGTTGTTGGAAACTACTTAGCAGGGTCTGATGGAAGTCCGAGCCCTGACAATGAACATTGGGGGTCTACCTAACAGGGTCCTGTGAAATTTAGGTCCTACTTGACAGAAGTTTAAGGAACATTTGTCTCGCTCCTGCCAGTGTTCCATGGCTCTACTTGCAGAAGCTTATGGGACATTTTTCTCTCTGCTGTCAGAGTTCCATGGCTCTTCTTGACAGAGTCCCAAAGAACGTTAGGGTTTTTGTTGGAAACGTCTGATGGAATTTTAGACACAACTTGACAGATTCCTAAAGGATCTTAAGGTGTTGACCTGTTTCTACGGGATTTAGGCCGTACAGAATACCACAGAACAGCAGGGTTCTTCCTGACAGGATCTCATGGGATTTCCGCGTGTCTTTCAGGATCGGTAGGATTTCAGTGGTTTCTGGCTTTACACGATTGTTTTGCTGTGCGCTCTCGAACTGCAATGAAGAATGTACGACGTTCTCCTGAGCAAACTCAGGCGCACCACCATTGTGAAAAGAAAAATAATTCATTGGCTTCATCTCCTGAGTTCTCGTGATACGGTCTCTCCTTCAGTTGACTAATCTTGGTGGGTTCAAACAAGGCTGTAGGACTCTGATATGTTTTGCTTTTAGTGATAAAACAGTGCCCCATTTGAAGACTTCTCCAATCTCTAAATCGTACGAACATTGGGACAACATTAGCTCATCTTGCTCAACGGAAAGATACAGCAACAGAGACTGAGGCATTTTGATTACTTACACGTAACTTAGTGAGCTTGTGGTTTTGTCAGAAAAGTAAAAATTAAAAACAAAAAGAAAACAACCTTGATAATCTTTGGGTAACATGTAAAACGCGCGCGCTAGTTTGGTTTACAAAAGGCTATTTAATATCGTTGTAACGTATTTTGTATTTATTAGATACATTTTACCTTTGAACTGAAATTAAAAAAAACGGTTTTTGTAATTGTACGAGGGCTACTCTCCTGCACCAGGTGGTGAACTTTAAAACCTGGATTCTCATGCGCTAAAGCATAAAATGGGTCTGTAATAAAGGGTATCTCAAAAGATTTCTTTAATCGCTCTCTCCCGATAAGGCCGGATTTTCCCTCAATCCCGTAATTTTGATGGTATCTATCGGCTAATCCAGATCTCGGTCATATTTTCTTTTCAGTCCATGTCCAGATCTCACAGTGAACTCAAACACTAATTGCGTCTATCAGTCAGTCGTGATTTCTTTTTATCAGTAGCCTGCGACTAAGCTCTCGAAGTCCAGCCAGAGCGTGCGTGGTTCATCTCTACACGTTGATCACGCGTGCACAAACCTGATCCTTACGTGATCGTCAAACAAAATGCCCCTCTCCCCCACACCAATCAAGTCCGTTTCCTTTTTTGTCTAATAACTGGTTTGAATTGATAACCTTTTTTGACTTTGTGTTTATTTTAATTGCGTACTTCAGATACTGAGGTCAGTTGATAAACATGGCGCGTTATCTTTGACAAGCAGTCTGTGAAAAAGTCACGTTTTGTGGTGTGTATTACTCGAATACATGCATTTACCCGTTAGGCCATAGGAAGGAAGAAACCCGTTGGTCGTTATTTTAATCCTATAAGCGTAGAATAAACAGAAAGGAAGTAAGCCCTTGAAATGAGTCAGAAACCTTCCAGGGCGATAAATAACCCAACGTCTTCACTGGTCTGCTGACACACGCTCATTTTTTTGATACATTGTGTAAAGTTTCTGATCACTGTCTTATGAATTTCCCTAAGAGACAAAAGAATAAGTCGTAAAAATAGATTTTTTTTTGAGAAATAGCTTGCTGTGCCAGACTATAACGTATGTTTAGCTTACAAAGTCCAAGGACTTGACTTGCAACTCACTTGTGCGTAACAAATATTCAGTACAAAATACTAAAGTTCCTGAGAAAACAATTGCAACACGCACAACATTGATCTCAGACACTACCTTAAACCTGTCCTTTTTAGAAGATATTCGGCAGTTGGAGATTTTGCAACTGGGTTTGTAAATTTATGGCGAAAAAACTAGACATCGAATTGGTCATATGACTTTAGAAACACCCCTTCGGGGATCCTTCCAGAATTATGTCATGCTTTAAGGTCTGAAGAAAATCGCTTCTTAACATGCCCCACAGAAAAACAAATACAAACAGAAGACTAGAACATGCAGCCTTCAATATTCTCACCGGAGTTTGCTGAGAGATCATCCTGTCGAGTTTAATCCGTACCGTCTTTTGTATAAATTGTTTAATGAAACTAAGGGCAAATAAAGTTAATTGAGTTGAGTAGCGAAGTGTTTTGTCTCTTATACCAGTTGTTTATATCCTGTTGATGGTTCTGTTTATATTTTATGTCCTTCTTGTATTACAGGAAGACCAGGCGAAACAATCGTGTCGTCATCATTCTCCAAAGAACATTGAAATACATCGTATTCGTCGTCGTCGTGGCTATTTTTAAGATGAGTCTTTTCTGAAACATCTCGAATCCAGCTCATGATTCGATCATCTTTGAATTTATCATCGCTATGTTCGGAATCACTCGACAACCTTCGCAAAGAGCGATGAAGTCTGTGGCTTCGCTGAACTGTCGGGCTTGGAGGAAGGCTTCGAATGCAAGGTCGTGGGCTCCACTCAGCTTCTGGAGAATTATCAACAAAGCCAGCACTGTAGCGTCTAGAATTAGCACCTTCAATGACTGGTCTCAAATCAAGAGACAGACTCAGTCTTTGAGATGAGTTTGATGGTGACATCCTTGATGTTCTCCCCCAAGAATACAATGTTTCCTGTTGTCTGGCCGGGTTAGGAGTTGGTGGTCTGTTAGGACACAGCTGTTTCCCGGCGCTGCCGGTGATGATCAGCTTCGAGTTCTTTTTTTCGTTGTTTTGAATTGGAGGGAGCGATGATCGTTGAATGTCCGTCTCGCTTCGCCACTGTCGACAGTCTAAATGTTTGCTGAAGGAAAATTTAGAGCGTTTCAAATCCTCCATGACCGTCAAAACCGCATTTATAGATCTCGCCAAAATTGAAAATGTGTCGAATTGAAAATGTAGCTTGGTTTCCATACAAATGTTTTGTGATATCTTCCCATGCTAAAATCGCGAAATTATGAGAACAAACTCCGCGTCAGTAATCTAAATTGATGTCTTCAAATCACAATTTTCGTGAGCTGATTTCTCTTCGACGTTCCGGCCGGCGTCTCGAATGATGACATGGTGTGGAATTTACGTTGAATACCTTTGAATACCTTTACTCATTCTATTCGACATTAAAACAATGGTTGTCAGCAAACTCTTTATTTTATGCCCCAGATCACTTTACTAAATACACGATTCTTATCCGAATTAACTAATTATGCTAATTCCTTTGTTTAAGGACTAAACTAATTACCACTGTGCGCGTTATAAATATGGTATTTACATCTTGTTCTCGTTGGTCAAAGTAGTGATTTCCCCGTATTTTGAAAGCTTATTCTACCCTGGGTGCCAGAGGGTTTTTTCGCAGCGAAGCTGCGATTGTGAGCGGGGAAAAAAACCACTGGCACCCAGGGTAAGGTTGTTCCTGGCAAGGCTAAACTTTCGCCGATCACTGGATCGAATCCGGTACGCGGTAAAAAAAAAAAAGAATATCACATTTATTTTTTATCGCGTGGTGCTCTCGGTAAGTGGCAAAAGGTCAACGAGCTGATAACGTACTGCACGTGTACAGTACTGTCCGACTGGGAAACTGAAAATCCTACTAACCCTGACCCCGTGGAAATATTCATATCCCTTATTAAATATTCAAATGCACTGCTATCCCTTTTTTTTTCCGCTCTTTCAGTTTCCTTCGGTCATTCGATTATCGTGGGCTTTTGCCTAGTTATTTTCTTATTTATTTTTGCTATAAAACCTTAAAGCTCCTAATATCTGGGTATGACGTGATTCTCGGCACGCCGTGAATTGCCCGGGGTATAGCTGGACGTGAGCCAACCAATTTAAATTACAGAATTTCCTGCCCCAGCCCACCCAAACCGATCCAGCCCCTCGAGATCGGCGAGCGGCTGGTTGAAGTTTTCAAAACAATTCGTGTGAAACTTAGCTTCGCCTGGGTGACCCGAAGAGAGTAGAAGCGGGGTGGGGAGGGGGGGCTGTCTCGGGTATCCGGTTAGATATAGACAGTCCTTAGATTAAGATAAGCTTAATGATTTAATCTTATAACCTCAGCAATCTACATCCAACTATCAAATTTACCAGCTCTTTTACCTACAACGAAATCCCTTTCCTAGATGTGAAAGTAATGCTCCTCGACAGCAGATTGGAAACTGACCTTCATGTGGCATTGGGACTAAGAAGAATTTGTTGAACGGATGGGTCCTTCAATACACGCTCTGGTGCACTCACAACACAACATCTTGGAAAATGACGATTCATATTTTCACAACCACCGTTAAAGGCTTACAGACGGGCCAAAAACTTGAGAGATCTGTTAGTCCATAGCGACTTTCCACCTGACCAACCAGCACAACAAGCCAGGCACCTTCCCCTGCAAGCGAACGATCTGTCGTACCTGCCCTCACATTAACCAGTCAGCATCAATCCACCGCAAAGAAAAAGATGGCGGCTGTACATTTTACCACAATACCTTGCGAACCAAACTAAGCCCACTGGGCATATAGAAAGATATGGTTTAACGGCAGTCGTTCCTATACTAACAGCACTGCTCTTGTCAAGTTTAATTACTTACGTGTTTTTATACGCTCTTTTGGAGTTTTCTTAAAGCATTATAGGTGAATGTACCAGTCGCCATCTTTTTCCTTACGGTGGATTCCATCACCAGGAGGACACGTTAAGATCACGGGGCATTTCAAGTGCACTTCAGATAACGTCATTTATTGCATTTCTTGCCGTAAATGTCCTAGGGCAGTCTAGGAGAGACAGGACGCGGATTGGCAGGGCGCAGGCACGCGGATTGGCTGACCGTTTCGGGAACACCGCCTCGATGTTCTCCACAAGAAAAGTGACTTGCGTGTAGCGGCAACACTTCAACAGCCCAGGCCATTCACTAGAAGACGTCAGTGTTGCCGTGCTGAAATCGGGGCTGGCAAGGAAGGATTTCCGCCAAAGCGTGGAGAAAAAACAATTTTCAAATTCCAAACACTCGCTCCTCACGGGATAAATCGCGATTTCTCATTTCTGTGAAGTCTCGAGACACAACACGCGCGCATTTTTTCGCTTAGCTAAACAGTTTCAAAACGGCACACGCATGCAAATAACTATCTCGTTATTTTACGTAGCAGCTTAAACGCCCTGAAGAAGCAGTAATGCCGAAACGTCGGTTGTTTTATACCGCCGTTAAGCGTCTTTCAGGATATTTTAAACCTTTACTTGCACTCAACAACACACCTGGTAAAGAAAGGAATATACCACAACGGCCTCGTTAAAGACGCAAGCGAAATGTACGGGCCCAAATTCTTCGCAGTAGAGCGCCGCTTCGAAACCTCCATCAAAAAAAAAGAAGTTTCCACATAAGTTTCATTTGTGTAATTGTTTTACTCCAGCCCTACCGACTATACGGTCACTTACAGCAACCTCAACATGTTTCGTTCGTTCTTCACCAACGAGACCGTAGAAGCATTTTCTCCTCCTCCTCCTCGTATATCGTACCGCGCGCTGCAAAACCTACGTGACATACTGGTCAGGGGCCAAACACCACAGGTAAGCCCCCCGTGCTCCGCGAGCTTTACGTT
>JAHPZR010048090.1:0-18979 GCA_019787425.1 Platygyra sinensis
CCATAGCAACTGAGTAAATACAGCTGGAAAAGTCACAAAATGATGGTGTACGATGAATATGAACAAACTCAAGTCTAATAACATAACATTAGAGGAATATAAATTTAGCAGTAATGAAATAGAAAATCAAGTAACCCTCTTTTATGCTCTGAAATATCACACGATTATATTACCGAACACCAAAAACAAGTTTCACCTTAACAATTTAATAACGAATGAGTAAAATAATAAAAAAAACATTCTGGCTTGCATTTTTATTCTGTAACATTATATATATCCATTTCATGTGCGCTATCTTATTTTAATATTCAATCTTCGTTCACTGAAATTTTCAATACTGCATTCAGCTTGCTTAGTGCAGTATTGAAAATTTCTCGTTCATTGTACAGTAAGCGCGCGTGTGTATTTCAAAACAAAACACTTACAACAGTGTCTAACCCGTAAATATCGAATGAACAAATAACTAAATCGTAAATCGTATTTCGTTAAACGTTCTGTTCCCTGAATCTTCAGAGAGGAACATTCAAATCTTCCGCGCTCAATAGACCACTTTCAATGGGTTTCAATTCAACCTAACACAATAGACCTCAGAACGAGGCTCTGTGGAATAAACCCCACAAACTCTGTAGTTATTCACCAGGGCCTCGTACTGAGGTCTGATGTTTTAGGCTGAATTTAAATCTATCGATTATAATTGGTCATTATTACAGATACACTCAAGCTTTAGTTTGTTTAGTACTGACAACGTTTCGGCTTCAATGGCTCTTGGCAAAGTGAATTGAGTGTTGAATGCTATGACCCTGCAGAGAACAAGTGGATCGAGAAGACAACCATACCAGTGAAAACGATGTGCAAAGACAACAATGATTCATTCACTGGCTGTGTTCTGAAACTCTCCAAAGGAGTGCTAGACAAACTTGATGTTGTCAAGGACATTAAAAGTTAAAATTAGGATACCAGTTCTGCAGATGTTCTGCCAGACGATTGACCATTTTAAAATCGGTGGTGATCTGGCACCCAGTTCTCCATGTTGTCAGAGAGAGTGAGATCTGGATACGACATCAGATCAGTTGTAAGTGTCTCCAGTGGAACAATTTTCAAACATTTTACTGGAAAGTTTCTTCAGGTTCAATTTTCTCATTTTCTGCGACTAACGTTTAGTAGAATTATGAACATATTCAGGTAGTTTTCAGTATGTTTTAGATCAAGCCTTGTTCAACGTTTGGATTAAAACAGAAACTAGAAATGCTTGGTGTTGACTTACCGAGGATTCGATGACATTTAGCGTCCTTCAGCTCAAAGTAAGAAGACAGTTACAACTCTCTTTCAAAAGCAACAGTGCTTGCTCAGGATTATGACTTGTCATGCCCAGAGTCCTCGCCTTTATGATCATCGGCATGGACGGGTGAGGGCTCTGGAAACAAAATTTGCTTTAATTGATGTTATAATTTTTCAAGAGAGAATTAATTAATATGGTGTAGGTGTTAAATTATTACTGGTCATGCCTAGTGCTCTTAGAAGCCGAAACGTTGTCAGTACTAAACAAACTAAAGCTTGAGTGTATCTGTAATAATAGACCAATTATAATCGATAGATTTAAATTCAGCCTAAAACATCAGACCTCAGTACGAGGCCCTGGTGAATAACTACAGAGTTTGTGGGGTTTATTCCACAGAGCCTCGTTCTGAGGTCTATTGTGTTAGGTTGAATTGAAACCCATTGAAAGTGGTCTATTGAGCGCGGAAGATTTGAATGTTCCTCTCTGAAGATTCAGGGAACAGAACGTTTAACGAAATACGATTTACGATTTAGTTATTTGTTCATTCGATATTTACGGGTTAGACACTGTTGTAAGTGTTTTGTTTTGAAATACACACGCGCGCTTACTGTACAATGAACGAGAAATTTTCAATACTGCACTAAGCGAAGCTGAATGCAGTATTGAAAATTTCAGTGAACGAAGATTGAATATTAAAATAAGATAGCGCACATGAAATGGATATATATAATGTTACAGAATAAAAATGCAAGCCAGAATGTTTTTTTATTATTTTACTCATTCGTTATTAAATTGTTAAGGTGAAACTTGTTTTTGGTGTTCGGTAATATAATCGTGTGATATTTCAGAGCATAAAAGAGGGTTACTTGATTTTCTATTTCATTACTGCTAAATTTATATTCCCTCTAATGTTATGTTATTAGACTTGAGTTTGTTCATATTCATCGTACACCATCATTTTGTGACTTTTCCAGCTGTATTTACTCAGTTGCTATGGTTGGTTTCTCTTGACGTCAGTTGAGATAATGAAATAAGTGTGATGTTTGGTTTTTGGAAGCGCTCTTCCTGGAAATAACCATTTGGCATTCTGTAACTTGTCGGGATGTTGTTGTGTAATTGTTCATCCAAACTTTATTTGTTTAGTAGTCCTTTTTGGACATTGAAATACGTTCGTCTAATTAAGACTCGTATCTCGTTAATACTTTGCACAAAAGAGCCAGGAAAAGTGCGATTACCACAATCAACACTGAGGTGTTTATTTGTATATGTTTAAACTCAAGAACACGCAAACAGATAATGATATGGACAAGGCAGGCTTTAGATTGAGAAAAGGCGAGCCTTCGAACTTGCGGGAATTGAGCCGCATTGTTTAGTTGGTAGCACATAAGTTGTACGAAATATTTAGCAACTTTTCTCTCTAAACTTAGTGTTATCCTTAACTTTTAATCGGTGAAATCAAGATTGTAAATTTTATATTGTTCACGTTACCTTACTTAGGTCAACCACTTAGGAAACGTCGGTTAAAATCAAGCTAGAAAATGTTTTGGTCAACCTCGATAACATTGAAGGAAAATATGGTAAATAGATTGGTGCACAGTCGCACTTAGAACCTTATGTGAATTGCGCATAACATTATGTTAGCTAATGGGCCATTTCCGAGTTCTCTTTTGCCTCTGTTTCAAAACGAGTCTAAGTGCGAAACCTTTCATATGAAGATGATTTTCCATGTAGTTTCATTTTAATGCAAATCAAAGTCATTTTCATAAGATTGGTTTCGCACTTAGACTCGCTTTGAAACAGAGGCGCAAGGGAACTAGGAAATGGCCTATTGACAGTTTCATTTTTGACATTGATTTGATGAATCAGGTGGTGGTAATATGATCAAAAAATCGTTTCCTTTTTTCCTTCAGATTTTTAAGCGTGTTCGCTTAACACCTAACTTGCAAAGTTTCGAGGCTTGAGTTTTATCCAAAGGCTGTTTATTTTGAGTGGAAGTTCTGAATTTCATGGTCCGCCATTACTCACGTTCAAAACTGACCGATTAGACCTCAGGGGTTGGATCTAGAGAAAATGACGTCATTTACTCACTAACTTAAGATTTCAGCATGTAGACGCACTAATTATACATGCAAAACACGGGTTTAAAAGTCTGAAAGCCCAAAATTCCCGTGCTGCATATTAATTCAGCTGCGTACACACGCATTGCATTCTTATACTCGTGAGTCTTTGACGTCATTTTCTCCTCGACCCAGCTCTCTCAAGATTTTAAAGTTAGTAACAGCGGACCAATAACTAAGATATTATACATTGTAGTCACCATCTGTCTTTTCATTGGCTAAAAGCCTACAGTTGATTCTGAGAAACAGCGCAACCTACAGATTGTTCGCTAATCTGTACCTACAGATTAGTGAATAATCTGTAGGTTGCGCGCGCAATGCATGATTTCCAAAAGCAATGTCAACTTCATGGACAGCAATGTCAAGTTCACGGACAGCGAAGTAAGAATGGCTTCTCGACTCGCTTCATCGACCCAGCAAGAAATTGAGAAATTACTTGAAGATAAAGATTCGGAAAATACTAAAAGATCGACAAAAGTGGCGAAGGAACTGTTCTACGAATACCTTAAAGAGAAAAATATCCAGGAGCCACACGACAAAAAGGAATTAGCTTCAGTCATCCAATAATTGTTTAAAATTCCAGTTAAAATAAACAGGTGTCTTTTTAAAATCAGAACTTAAAACTTGGGTTAGTTAGTGTTTAGTTAACATAGTTTTGAGATTCAAAGAAAAAAAAAAAAGAACTGTTTTTTTGGTCGTAGCTCCTAGTAGTTAAACTGGTTGAAGTTGTAGTTGTAGTTGTAATGGTTAAAGTATGCAGTTAAGAGCTGAAGTATAAAAACGTTGTGACAACTGAACTAGAGGATCATTGGAAATTAAAAAGTGAAGTAACCAAACAGAAGAGTTTTGGAGTGATCTGCTAATTCCCCGAATGATTGCTCTAACAATAAGGACTTGTAAAGGCTTACTTCTGTCTAATAGCACGTCTCGACCAAAAGAATCACAATGAAAAGTAAATAACTAAAATACTTCGATGTTAAATTGACGATCCTAATCGTCAAAACTGGTAAAAGAAACCCCAGAAAGCTGCAAGAATCGCGTTTTGTGGACACCACGTGAATTGATTTTAATCATTGAGCGTTACCACTTGTGACAAGTTGTCCTTGTTTCGTGTTTCAAATTAATTATCTGGGAGGCATTGGAATAAGTTTAATTTACATATAACAGTGATCGCTTTGAGTTTAAACGGTTACTAAACTGTGGATTGAAACCACAAAATGATATGACGATTATAATATTACTCCCGTCTGGCTGTCATTTAGAAACTTCCCCGCCTCTCCAATGCCTCTCTCCACAAAGGTGTATAAATGGGTACCGGTAAATTTAATGCTGGGGCCGGGGCCCGGGTACGGAGAGGGGAGAGGGGGGGTTGTAACCCTGCGATGGACTTGAATTCCATCCATGCTACTGCAGAGACCGGGATAAGCTCCGGCCTGGTGGACCACTTGGCTCGAATGCAGACTTTACCTTTCATCCTTCGGCCAGAGATTCAACACTGTGGAAAGCGCAAACTTTAGCCCGTGCCAAAGGAAGTGGAGGGATGAGAGAGTAAATCCCTGGTGTTGACCTTCTTTGAAAAACCAACTCTGTTGGACAGTTTTGGCACCACGTTAAAAATGAACTTTTCATAAAATCAACAAAAAGACATGAAATGAAACTTCATCTGGATTCAAGTGGTTATTACAGCAGCCATTTGGGAGTAAATATGTCCCCCGCTTCAAACTAATGAATATAGCCTTGTTTACGAATTATATTCTCCAATTTCTTTTGATAGTTCTACTTTTGAAATATCAGCTGTCAGCAGTGTTGAAATTATTTCAAAAGTAACGACAAATGTGTTCAGTGATCATAGTCGAGGTATCATCCATATTCATAAGTACAACAACGTTGCTCCAAATCATCTTATGATAGATAATGTTCTTAAAAATAAAGCTGGTGTAGATTACATAAAGGATTTGACGTTGTTTATCGGATGGTTTAGGATACCAGAATGATGCTGATACAAGTGTTTATGATGCTCTCTATGTTGTAAACAATCGGGCAAAATAGCGATGCAAACAGACCAAGACTTAGGCAATAACCGCGTGATCAATTCCGTTCACTACCTTTATGGTTATTCAAGTTAAAAACGAATAATAGGAACACATTTTCATTGAACGGCTGTGACAAATTAATCATGCTACACTATAGCCTCATAACAGTAATAAAAGCTTTTTTTATCAAAATCGCCGTAACCTATCCAAAAATATCCTTTAAGATACACCACAGTTTCAGTCTTGGACAGATCGTAACTTATACTTCAACCCAAGCAACGGAATTACAAACCATATATACAAATTTAAAGCTGACGATCGGACATATGGCTATTGAATTAGTCTCTAAAATTCAGGATGAAGAAATGTCACTATTAATTGCATATGTTGTACCATAAATATTCTGTCGGGTATGATTGAAATCAATATGTAAACCACTTATAGATATGGATGTTAACGTCCAACAAAACATCGTCGATTTCAACCACATCGACATAACCCTTTGAAAAGAGACGGTTGAAATGCTGAAAAATCTTCTAAAATTCTACTACCGCAAGAAACATCATCACAGCTACCAAAAGCTGTACCACAACTTTCAAAGAAAAAAACCTGCTTTGCAATTTTGTGGCAGGCAAAGCTGTGATAACTTGATGGAGATATCACTTTGAACCCCGTTGTGTTCACGTCTTTGACTGGTTTCGCCGGCCTCGTTGTAAAAGCGGTGTCATTCTTCAAAAAATACGACAAAAACGCAGAGAAAGCCAGGCCAACTTTGCCGGGCTTCAGTAAATACTAGAAAATCCTTGATGCAATCTGTTTTAATCTCAGAGGTTTTCAAGTTCAAGTTTTATTATTTTACACTGTTTACAGACGTGATACAACTTAATATAACATAGTTTACAATTGTACAGAAATAAAAAAAATACAAACAAAAGTTAGCCAGAAAAGAAACACTATTTAATCGTGTACAGTGACCAAAGTAGCTAATGAGCTTTCGAGTTGGTCACGTCATGTGAGAGATGAATTGGCGTTGGCCGCATGTTTAAATATATTTGAAAGAGAAGAAAGACAAGCTAGAGAAAAAGACTTTCGAAAACGAAAAAGACTTCCTCGACAAGCTGAAAATGGATGACGACTTTATCAGTGACCATTGCATGGAAATACCAGCAACATTACAGGGCCGTAGCCAGAAAAAAATTTTGCCTGATGCAATGTCTATGAATAACTTATGACTGAGGCAATCAGTCCATGGTTGAGTTCCCTTCCTAGGTATTACGTACTATATACAACAAAAGCCAAAGAAATGACCGAGGCAAGTGCCTCGGTTGGCCTGTTACTAGCTACGGCGCTGCATTATAAGAACTGAAATACAACAAACGTTTCACCACTCATAAGAGTTGTCGACGATATTATACAACAAAATTGAAGATAAATACAACAAGATGTTTATTTTTCAATGATGTTCCTTATTTTATCACCGATTAATAACAGTAATTTATTCCAATATTGTTTATAAATGTCTAATGTCTATTTTGATTTAGACCAAGGAATATTTTCATGCGGTAATGAAAGAAAGTTAATGCTAATCATTCTTTTACGATTGCCATTAATTTGCGAGAGTATTTTGTTAATTTCTTTGAAAGTCAGACGTATTTTTGTTCTGTTGTGACTTGATATATGTAATTTTTATTTATTACATATGTCGTTGATTGTGTTTTTCAAACGATATTTTACAATGCTTTGGATCTTAACAATAACATAAAACCAAATAAAAAATACACCGAATGCAAATATGGCGGACCACTCGGTTGGCTCCCGGGACGAGTCGAATGAAAGCGAGGCTAGTTAGGCTTTGATGTTTTGTTTTGATAATGCTTTTCTAGAAAGTCTTGCTTCGTTGTCGATTTGATTCCGCCCTCCCTACGCGTTTTTGTGTTCCTGAATGCCACCGCAACAGAGTGGAATCTTCCACAGCAGAGAAAGTCGGTTCCTTTTTTTCAGTTTTCTCGTTTGCCTCTGAGGAGAAACCAAAGAGACAGAGGCAAGGAGTTCACATTCGCCGAAGGAACTGTTTAATTTCAGGTTGTAATCGATCTTAGAAAATGTGTAAGCGATCGCATTTAGCTCCAAGTTGTTGTCATTTGGCTCAATGCTTTCACTGGTTTCAGCGACGGGGCAGTTGAAGTTCATTCGCTTGGTTATTGCACCGTAGTATTTTATACCTGCCAACTTCTCTGAGATATATGCGTGAGATTTTCATCCTGGGAGTGCTGGGATTTTGAAGACAACACGATCATTTCCGAAGATTCCAGAAGAAGTCCAAAATCTTCCGAAGACGTCCGAAGTCTTCCGAAGTCTTAGGACACCTATAAACGCGAGCTCGTTCCCACATCGACCACAAAGCAAGAGTTTTCTGGAGAAGCATTTTCAAAACAAAACATCGAAGACTACCTAACCTCGCTTTCATGTAGCTCGTCCCGGGCGATGACCGAGTCGTCCGCCATATTTGCATTCGGTGTATACGTTGTTACAATAGCAGGCCAAAAAAAAAGATCATTTCAGAGACAGTCGTTATTTTGATTATTTGATCCATGAAGACGAAAACAAACGTCATCGTTACAGGACAAGAATATCAAAATTACGAGATAAAAATAACAATTTGAGATATTTAGATAGTAATAGTCCTGTTTACTGGTGTTTGCACTTGCTTTGGTGAAAAACGGCACAGCTGTGCCGTGACGTCATATGTCCGACGTGTTAGACAAAAAGTGAGTACGATGTGTTTCTAACGCGTTAGAAATAATTCATACGACAGTCTAACAATAGAAATTGGATGACTCATCTGCATAAGCGAAAGTTCCTGTCATTTTCTGAGAATGTCATCCGGTCTTTCCGAGAATCTTCGAGCATTATTAACTACTTAATAACCGAGAGTGTGGTCGTTACGGGAAAATCTCAAACTGAGGCTTTTCCGTATTGACCGAGTGCATGATAGTGAGGTCAATACGGTAGGCCGAGGATTGAGATTTTCCCGTAACGACCGAACGGTCGAGGTTATTAAGTTGTTTATCATATGGCACCACCAACAAAAATAAGGATGTTTTTTTTAAATTCAAGTTACTCTTTGCTTTGTTTTTGCAAGCTTGTAATCGGCCCGTGGGCATTTCGGGAGCATATTGCCCTACAATTCATGATTAGTGACAATAAGCTAATTATAGAGCGCGTTATATCGCCTACAAACACAAGCCATATAACAAGGTTTGTATATTAGACATTCGAAAGAATATATAATATGTAATCAAAAAGCGATTTTCACGCATCTTAAGCCATGTTATATATCAACAACGCTATATTTTTTTAAATTTATACGTGGTCTTGTGAGCTATTTAAATGACTCCGTGGCCTTTTATAAGAGCAACCTCGTTCCCAGGGTCTTTTCCCCCTACGCCAGGGTAAAGGTCAAGGGGCCCGTTTCTCGAAGCTACCGGTAATTACCGGGCCAGTTAAGCTCCCATTCCAGATGGGAGTTTCAAAGGCTTTGAATATTACACAGTAAGGTTTTTCGCTAAAGAAACAAAATGGACTTTGTTAGAGTTCACACACACTCTAATTTTCTTGAGATTTTGATTTCAAAATCTGATTTTGGGCCCTTTAAGTTACCGGGACTTTCGAGAAACGGGACCCTGGGAACGAGGTTGTTATAAGAGTCATCTTGAACTACGCCAATGAACTGCGCAGATTCAACTGAGTTTCAATGAAAAATTTCACCGTTTTTGAAGCCAAAAAGTGATCTTTTGATTGGCTGATAATAATAACCATCAGATGACTCATTTCTTCGGGAAAGTCCATGTCATTTTCTGACTGAATGTATATACACCTCCGGTCAGAGAATGTCACGCAATTAATATTTCACAAAAAGTGTGACATTTTCAGTAAACATAAAAATTAAACTGCGCTTTACAAGCCCCGATTTACTAGCCGTCCTTTTTCCCAGGCTGCATTCTATAATTTCACGTTTTACCAGTCGACGTTTTTGTAGTTTGCGTATTTCAAGTCTGCCTGTAGGCTCGATTACCAGCCGCTTTTCGGGAAACGAGCCCGCGCTCCTCCCCCGAATGCACGGCTGGACTCGTGAGGATTCTTTTGTTGGTCTTAACCAATCAGATAACCGCCCGCAGATTTTTGTCGGGCATAAATTATCTCGCCAGTTCGGATTGCAGCCTGTGATGGCAGACGATGTGGAATTGATAAATGGTACACGAGAGAACTTCAGGGACAATTAATATCGAAAGTTTAAAAATTCACAACGAAAAAACGCTAGAAAGGTTTGTCAATAGCCAAGATGTGTTCATTTTTCAGCCAACTAATGTATGAATCTTTGGGTTCCGGAACGTCAGATAACAAAGTCAACAAAGAGTCAGATCAAGCTAGACGTTGAGCTCAAGAGACGAACCAGTCAGGCAAATAGAAGTATTACGATTTATAAGGATATCGACACCAGTCTTTGGCGAACCCGACAAATTATTTTTTAAATGAGCTACATCGTGGGTGAAACAAACCGACTAGCAAAACATACGTGACAAATTGCAGCAGAAACCATGCAGACCAACACGTCACCCTTGACAGATCTTGACATGCATGACCAGTTTGCTAAACCACAGTCGAACGGCGCTCCTCTACTCAAAAAGCGAACTCTTCCATAGAATACAGCATTCGTGCAGCAATAATGTAAAAACAAAAATAGGTTGGAAAGGCCAAAATAAAAAAAAAAATAGAACGGCAAATGCACAAATGTTTAGAGCCGTAGGTTGTAATCAGATAACGTTTCCTGCGACCAGGAGCACCGCGTGAATTAAATTATGAATTGACGTCACAGACATGGTTTCCCGCTCACGCGTCCAGCCGTTCTTCTCGGGAAGGGTAGACCAGACACGAGAGAGCGGCGGAAATCGAGCCTAGTCTGCCCGTTTCTTACAAGTCCAGTCCAGTCCAGTCCAGTCCAGTCCAGTTGTTTTCTTCCAATCTTTGACGATGACGTCATCACGCTCTCCGTGTCCTTTCCACTTCCGCACAAAAAGTCGTTTCTCGATTGCAGTCTGTCGTGATTGGGTCGTGATTTAGCAGAGTTAGTATTGGCGGCCATCTAAACGGCTCTTAAGGGATCTCTAATTCACTGCACTAAGTTTCTTGAATATGGAAGATCTACAGCCAATCTCTAATGCGGAACAAGCTGCATTCTGTGTAGAATTAGCGAAGCGACTAAACATGCTGCGAAGGCAAGATCATTTATGCGACATAACTTTGGTGACGAAAGATGAAAAAGAATTCAAAGCTCATAGAAATGTGCTTTCTGCAGCAAGTCCGTTCTTCTTCAGGCTTCTACAGAGCGACATGTACTCAGCTTTAATACTTAGCTAACAATTTGTAGCACATTGTATAGATTTTTTATCCACTCAACTATTGTATCTATTTTTTTTATCAAACTTTAGGTGTCCCCTATCAGTAGAGGGCTTGCCCTTCGGCTAGCTTCTTCTGACACATAAATAAAGTTTCTATCGATCTATCTATCTAATCAGAAAGGATGTTCAGCGAGGCACTGTTGTATTGAAAGAGTTGCGTTTCTCTATTGCAGTCGGTCGTGATTTCGCGGAGTTAGTATTGGCGGCCATCTGAACGGGTCTTAAGGGATCTCTAATTTACCGCACTAAGTTTCTGGGATATGGAAGATCTTCAGCCAATCTCTAATGCCGAACAAGCTGCTTTCTGTGTGGAGTTAGCGAAGCGACTTAACATGCTGCGAAGACAAGATCATTTATGCGACGTAACTTTGGTGACGAAAGATGAAAAAGAATTCAAAGCTGATAAAAATGTGCTTTCTGCATCAAGTCCGTTCTTCTTCAGGCGACTTCAGAGCGACATGAAAGAAAATCGAGAATGGATTGTTCGGTTTGAAGAGATCTCGGGTGCTGTAATGGAAGATGTTTTGGAGTTCATCTACACAGGAATTGTCGAGGTAACTCAAGAGAATTCCGAGGATCTTATCGCTGCAGCGAACTATTTTCTCATTCCGGGCTTGAAAACAGTTTCTGGGCGATTTCTAGAACAACAGATGTGCAAATCAAATTGCATTTCAACATTTTATTTTGCTGAGATTTACCAGTGCGACGAACTGATCACCAACACCAGAAATTTCATCCACGCGAACTTTGCATCTGTGGCAGAAATGGATGAATTCTTAAACTTGGAAGCTGAAGAAGTCGAGAGGTGGATTTCAAGCGACGAAATTTCTGTTGCTGTTGAAGCAGATGTGTTTATGATCATTTTAAAGTGGATCGAACACAACAAAAGCGAGCGAAAAGCCTCGTTTGAACAACTGTTTCGTCACGTGCGACTGGCTTTCCTATCGCGTGACTTTTTAATTGATGTCGAGACAAACGAACTCGTGGAAGAGAACTCTGATTGTTTAAAGTTGATCTCCAAAGCTTTAAAGCTGACTGGGTTTTCAAGTAAAGGAAATCTTTCGCAGTTGCCGAGAAAAGGGCTTGAAAGCCGCGCCATTGTTGCTTGTGGAGGGAAATACACTTTGTGTTATCTCCCAGAAAAAAACGAGTGGAAGCGTTTAGCAGACGGGTTGACAGAGAGAAGCCAAGGATCTAAGATGATGAGCTATCGTGATCAGCTGTACGTCTTTCCTCCATATGCTAAGGCAGAGAGGTATGATCCCGTTTTTAATGGCTGGTCTACTTTGGACTTGCAATTGTCCGGCACCACAAGGTCTGCTGAGGTGGCTGTCGTCAGAGGCGAAATTTACACAATTGAGGTTAACTCATCAACGAAAAAAACCACCATCAAAAGATACAATACTGAGCGGTTTTCATGGCAGACGATTTTGTCATCTCGCGAGGGCTGCAGGGAAGAGTCTTGTGTTGTTGCGGCTGACAATCATCTGTATGTTTGTGGCGGGAGGATAAACCGTGACTACTCTACGAAAGCTGAGAGATTCGACACTGTGGAGAACAAGTGGGAAGAAATCGCAAACATGCAACAAAAGAGAGTCGGTTCTTTTGGTGTAGCAACTGAAGGAAAGATTTTTTTGGCTGGTGGGAGGTCGCCAGGGAGGGAGTATTATCAGCTTTTTGGAAAGTGGCTGGAAACATGTGAGATGTACAATACTTCAACAAATGAATGGCAGTTAATTGGAAGTTTGAATGTTTCTCGTGCGTATGGCAGTATGGTGTGTCTGAAGGGAACACTCTATGTGCTGGGTGGCTCATCGGACTTACATCATTTGAGTGTTGAATACTACGACCCAACACGGGATAAGTGGATCTGGAAGACAACCATACCAGTGGAAATGATCTGCAAAGACAACAAAGATACATTCACTGGCTGTGTACTGAAACTCTCCAAAGGAGTATTAGACAAACTTGATGTTGTTAAGGAATAGTTCTGCAGATGTTATTGACAATTGACCGTTACGGTTTCAAAATCCGTTGTGATCTGGAACCTAGATGTTTCACGGCGTCTGACAGAGTGAGATCTGGTTATGACAATAGATTAGCTGTCTCCAGTGGAACAATTTTTAAACACTTTTTTGCAAAGTTTCATTTCAATTTTCTCATTTTCTGCGACTAACGTTCAGCAGAATTGATGACTTGAAATACATTTGCATAGTATTGAGTATGTTTTAGATGTAATTCCAACCCAGCCGGTTAACAAAATTTTTTCGATAGCTATATTGAAGTTCGAATTTATACTAACACGAAAATCTAAGTTGTTTGGTGTTTACTTACCGAGATATTTTACTGATATTTAGTGTCCCTCAGCTCAATATGCAAAGAAAAGCTGAGTGCAAACTATTTTTCAAAGCAGCTCTCTTTGCTCAAAATATCACTTGTCATGCCCAGAGCCTTCGCTTTTACGGTCAGTGGCACGGGATGAACGAGAGCTCTGGAAACGAGATTGGTTGTTTAACCAAAAATGCATATTATCATATGGCTCTGTCTCACAAGGACTGGGAACTACCAAATTCACGAATTTGATTGGCTAAAATGGATATTGACCGCGGTCTAGATTTTCCCATCGAGACCGGCAGCTAGACCAGTTATGTTTTGAAGCGAAAAAGTTGCGAACTAAAATGCAAAATCATTAACTGTTTTCATCTAAGAATATTTATTTCTGTAGGCGCCAAAAAGCTGTTGAGAAAATAAAATAAAGAGGATGAGCAAACTTTGGGAGAACTAAATTCGGCCGCTCATCACCGTTTGCAAGCAAACTGTCACTTAGTACAAACCAGTTACATTAAACGAACTAAATTATTCTTGTTTTTGCCATATAATAAACATCTTATTAACCGAGCTAGGTCGGTCTGTATGGGAGAATCTTGACCTCGGTCGTGTGTACAGACCGAACGCAGTGAGGTCTGTACTTACGAACTCGGTCAAGATTCTCCCATACAGACCTCCTGCTCGGTTAATAAGAGCTAAGTATAAGATCATTAATCATTTATCATTAATAATTTTGCTCGTTTGAGTCTTAGATAGGTCAATTGGACAGGCCGTGATTCTGGAGAAAAAAATGTGCTTCTCGTTACACAAAAACGAATTGAGTAAAAAACAAGCCGCGAGAGCATTATAGAAAATTCATACAGATGTTAAAAATTTTATCTATATAACTTTTGTAAGTTTTTAGTTAGGGATCGAAATTGTTTTTATACAGGGTTAGCCTTAGGATTTCCCCTTCAGGATGTTTTTGTATTTGTGCTATAACTTCGTGAATAAATTGTTGTTATGTTATGTTATGTAAAAACCGGGCGAAAAGTTAGAAAACTTTTAACTGATACATGTATGATAAAAGTTTGAACCAGAGCTGAGCGCTGGTAGAATTTAGATTTTTCCCTTACAAGGAATACAAGCTATATGTATCAGTGTCAAAAAGAACCTTGAAGAGCGAGAAATTTCAAAGTTGCAGCGCATTTATTTTGTAATGCAGCTGTATTTTTTATTGGATTGTTAATTGTAGTTGTATTATTAATATAGTCGAACCAACTGTACACAAATTTCGCAATTCATTTGCAATTCATTTGCAATCCATTGAATAGTGTTCGGTAAGGAAAAAGCTGTGCTTAACTGGAGCTGGCCGCTTACGGGAATAGTTGTTGTAAGCGGCCTCTGCAGTTGTAAGAGAAAGATCGTCGCCTGCGGGAGCTTGCAAATTGCTTAGCTAACATTGGGAATGCAAAAAAAAAAATACTTCCAATTTGTAAATTTTTTGTTATTGTTTTATTGCCTTGTGCAATGCCAAGATAATGGCGATAATTGCATGGACATGGTACTGCATATTGCAGTACTAGGACTGGCGCTTAGCAAAACAGCTTAAAGCTTACGGGAATTTTGCATCATGGTCCCGAACATTGTTTCCTGTGCCATCTTGTACGCTCCTTACACTTGTTTAACATTTCTATGACTGGTGTGTATTCGCGTATTCAATGAAACATTCATGTAAAACCTTTCGACATACCACCTCCCCATTCCTTTAACCCCCCTTCCCGTTCACAGCCGGGCCAATTTGGGCTCTCAGAGACCGAAGAAAAACTTTAAAGCCATATTTATCAAAATGACCAAATAGACCGATCACCAATATTTCATGCACGATATCTTTACGAGGTTTTAACCGAATGTTGTCAAATTTTCAACATTGGTAAAGGACACAATTATATAGGAGGCAAAACTCCAAAATTTTCAATTTATGAAATTCTATCCCTGTTATTCAGTTACTACAGTTGATATTAGTTAATATTAGAAAACTTTTTCCAAATTTTACGAGATAAAACCCTTCGAAGCACTGCTTTCTGAGGTTTGTCTCCTGGATAACCTGCTTGTGGACAGCATGAACTGAATTCCATGCTTCTCGAACCATCCATTAGTAAGTTATCGTGTTTGTAATGAATACCATTTTTAACACTTAGGAGCTAGTTATTCATTAACTATTGTGACGTTATAATGAAACAGGGAAGTTGACAGCAGTACTTCATGTAGTAGTGGGTCCTTCTGTTGATGTCAAAGGTGACGATTTCCACAAGCCAAGACAACAGGACAACAAATGAATGTGGAGACACACATTGCGGGACTTCAGTTGTTTGCCACCAGTAATATTACGGCAGTTCTTCACCGTGCACGAGAACATGCCATTCACTTGCTTCAAATGGACAAAGCCATTTTCGGCAAAGGTGTCTGGCATCCCACAAACAGCATAGCTGGTTTCGGATACTCTGATGACTTGAGGGACACCAAGCACCATTGCATGACTGACTGCATCAAGCATTTTCCCATGGATATCACTACCCCCTGGATATTCAGAAACTTGTGCAGGAGATAATTTGTATTCCTTGACTGCATCTACTGACTGCGTTACTTGATCAAGATGTTTACATGAGAATTTGTGCATCTCCTCCTGACCAGATGCTGCTGTAACTGAACGAAAGCTCTTGCATGAGCTGTAATAACAGAGTCTACTGGTGTCAGAAACAAGACAAAAACACCGGTCATCCCTGCTGGTGACTTTCATGGAATACAGGTTGTTTCCACCAAATGAACATACTTTCACTGCACTTGGATTGCACAGTTTTCTCCTTTTGCGGCTGACAGTTTCAGAAATATACTTCCCACCAAGGAAAAAGTTACACTGGCCACAGTTTGGAGGTTTCCGAAAAGTTGAGTATGTGGCACTACAACTAGGACATTTGCCAGTCCCTCTGGCAGTCCATTTCTTCTTCACGGCAGACATCACCTACAATGCAGCGATGAAATATTCAAACAAAATTTTCAGCTGAGAGCGCGACTATAGGACAAAGCATTCACACAAGTCGAGTGTTTTATGACAGTACTGTTATCAGGATATTTTTCATATCCGCCCAAGATTCCCGCCTACGAGCGACGCATATATATGTTACGCCTTCTTCACAACTTGAATTTAGCATCAGTACAGACAAAGCTTACAAAACCGACTCCATTAATTTCCGATTACTCCTAGTTCCTTGTCAGTTCACTTCAGTAAAGATCAAGAAAATAATTCGGATGTTTTGTATATTTTCTTGATTTTCTACTCTTGAGAACGCTTCCTCTTTCATTTACTTCTGTTTACCTGGGTAGCTATCAACCATTTATGCATTATATCTTCTAGCCGCAATGACTATCACCTACTTTATCTTCCACGCCGAAATGACACAGAGAAACAAAGTAATAAGCATATTTAGAACACTTACCTTTTACTCAGCACAAGATCAAGCATAAACGTAACATCCAGATTGAATTAAAAGAGGTGTCGGGATAACGTGACAAGCTTGCCTTTACCTTGGCCGTTGCGGTGACTTGCAACACCAACATTTTTAAACCTCGTGAGTCATGCTACAGTTTAAGAAATTCAGACTTTCTTTTACCCAGGTTTAACACAGTTTTATTTGGTAAGCATTCCCTTCGACACTTAGGTCCCATTTTATGGAGTAAGCTGGACAAAAATGATAAAACGTGTAAATCATTAAGTGAGTTTAGAAACCGAATGCGTAACAAGGATCTGACATCTCTTATTGATGATAGATGCAAAGGATGTGTTCTGTGTGATAGTTGATGTCTCATCGGAAATAATTTTAGTATTTCATCACTTAGCTTTAAGTATTATAGTATTTAGTACTACAGTATCATAATTTTAGCATTTTAGTACGCAGCTTTAATACTTAGCTAACAATTTGTAGCATATTGTATAGATTTTTTATCCACTCAACTATTGTATCTATTTTTTTTATCAAACTTTAGGTGTCCCCTATCAGTAGAGGGCTTGCCCCTCGGCTAGCTTCTTCTGACACATAAATAAAGTTTCTATCGATCTATCTATCTAATCAGAAAGGATGTTCAGCGAGGCACTGTTGTATTGAAAGAGTTGCGTTTCTCTATTGCAGTCGGTCGTGATTTCGCGGAGTTAGTATTGGCGGCCATCTAAACGGGTCTTAGGGGATCTCTAATTTACCGCACTAAGTTTCTGGGATATGGAAGATCTTTAGCCAATCAAGCTGCTTTCTGTGTGGAGTTAGCGAAGCGACTTAACATGCTGCGAAGACAAGATCATTTATGCGACGTAACTTTGGTGACGAAAGATGAAAAAGAATTCAAAGCTGATAGAAATGTGCTTTCTGCATCAAGTCCGTTCTTCTTCAGGCGACTTCAGAGCGACATGAAAGAAAATCGAGAAGGGATTGTTCGGTTTGAAGAGATCTCGGGTGCTGTAATGGAAGATGTTTTAGAGTTTATCTACACAGGAAGTGTCGAGGTAACTCAAGAGAATTCCGAGGATCTTATCGCTGCAGCGAACTATCTTCTCATTCCGGGCTTAAAAACAGTTTCCGGGCGATTTCTCGAAGGACGGATGTCCAAATCAAATTGCATTTCAACATTTTAGTTTGCTTAGATGTACCAGTGCGACGAACTGATCACCAACACTTAAAAGTTCATCCACGCGAACTTTGCATCTGTGGCAGAAATGGATGAATTCTTAAATTTGGAAGTTAAAGAAGCCGAGAGGTGGATTTCAAGTGGCGAAATTGCAGTTGCTTCTGAAGCTGATGTGTTTAAGATTGTATTAAAGTGGATCAAACAAGATAAAAGCGAGCGAAAGATATCGTTTGAACAATTGTTTCGTCACGTGCGACTGACTTTCCTATCGCGTGACTTTTTAATTGATGTCGTGACAAATGATCATGAACTCGTGGAAGAGAGTTTGGATTGCTACAAGCTGATCTCCAAGGCTATAAAGATGCCCGGGCTTTCAAGTGAAGAAAGTTTTCTGCAGTCACCAAGGAAGGGGCTTGAAAGCCGCGCCATTGTTGCTTGTGGAGGGAAATACACTTTGTGTTATCTCCCAGAGAAAGACGAGTGGAAGCGTTTAGCAGACGGGTTGTCAGAGAGAAACGATTATACTCAAATGATAAACTATGGTGATGAGTTGTTCGCCTTCTGGTCTGGTGTTGAGGCAGAGAGGTATGATCCTGTTTTTGATTGTTGGTCTGCTTTGGATCATTTGGAGTGGCCCAGAGAAAATCCTGCTAAGGTGTTAGTCTTCCTCCCTAACTTATTAAATTGTAACCCACCGTATATGTACTGTATATCATTATGGGAAATAAATAAACTCAAACTCAAAACTCGTCAGAGGTGAAATCTATTCTATAGAGATCGATACGTCAACGGAACAATGCACCATCGAAAGATTCAATGTTGAGCGGTGTTCATGGCAGACGGTTCTGTCTTCTCATGAGGGCTGCAGGGTAGTGTCTTATGTTGTTGCGGCTGGCAATTATCTGTATGTTTGTGGCGGGCTGCTAGAGGGTAACATCCTTGCGAAAGCTGAGAGATTTGACACTGTAGAAAACAAATGGGAGGAAATCGCAAACATGCAGCAAAAGAGAGTGCATGCTTGTCGTGTGGCAACTGAAGGAAAGATTTTTGTAACTGGAGGGAGGGATGATTGGGAATCCGATTCAGTGAAAGCATGTGAGATGTACA
>JAHPZR010048091.1:0-2500 GCA_019787425.1 Platygyra sinensis
TATTTCTACTAACGAATGGCAGTTTATTGGAAGTTTGAAAGTTCCTCGCGAACATGGCTGTATGTTGTGTTTGAAGGGAACACTCTATGAGTTGGGTGGCACAGATGACTCATGCCGATGTAAATTAAGTGTTAAATGCTATGACGCTACAAAGGACAAGTGGATTGAGAAGACAACCATACCAGTGGAAATGTTGTGCGACGACATTATCGATGCATTCACTGGCTGTGTGCTAAAACTGTCTTAAGGAGTACTAGACAAACTGGACGTTATTAAGAAATAATCAAACAGGAAAAACACGAGATCGGGTCGTCAGAAAGAGAAACGACATTATATTCATTATATTACAGTTGCTGGCCCAACGGTGATACCGATCGCCCACCGTATGACATACGTAATCGGTGAAATACTGCGTCGGTTTGAAAAGTGATTTTCTTCACCAAACTCTGAGAACTAGATAGTGATTATGAGTTTGCCGAGACTGCAATCTAATAGCAAGTGCGGCTGTCTTAATACTGCAGAGAATACAAGTTCAATAGTACAATTGTCAAACTAGGAATTTCTCATCCTGGCCCATAACATGTCACCAGTGATATGGGTATGGTCAGTTAACTAAGGATATCATTACTACATGTCATTTCTCTCGATTTGTTCTTTACCTACTTTGAACATTAACTTATGGATTTATTTTCCTCTTTTTGTATATTATTGGTATTCCTAACGGCTGGTTATTTCATTTTAGGCCTTTTATGACTAACTTCGGTCGATTTGGTTACCGATAACAAATAAACATATTGGATGGGGGTACCCATATCACTAGGGATTTGGGTATCCCCTACATTTTGGTAGTTTTAGTCTCTTCCTCAGTAGAATGTCTTTCGTCTTTGTAAGTTTGTATTGCCTTTTATTCTTCAGCTGATTTGCAACCACGAGGTCGGTCGATTTGGCTATCCTGAATTAAAGAAACGATAATAAATAAACATATAAGAAGGGGGTACTCACTTCACTAGGGATTTGGGATATCCCCTACATTTTGGCATTTCTAGTCTCTTCCTCAGTAGAATGACTTTAGCCTTTCTAAGTTTGTTTTGCCTTTTAATCTTCGGTCGATTGGCAAACACGAGGTTGGTCGATTTGGCTAGCTTGAATTAAAGAAACGATATCAAATAAACATGCAAGAAGGGGGTACCCATATCACTAGGGATTTGGGTATCCCCTACGTTTTGGTAGTTTTAGTCTTTTTCTCAGTAGAATCTCTTTCGCCTTTTTAATTTTGTTTTGCCTTTTAACCTTCGGTCGATTTGGCTACCCTGAATTAAAGAAACGATTAAAAATAAACATATAAGAAGGCGACTACCCATATCACTAGTGGTTTGGGTATCCCCTACAGTTTTGAATGAGTTCGTCTTGTTTGCGCTGGTGAATTTAAATAAGTTGACCTAACGGAGTGCACTTCAGAAGGGGATGTATCAAAGCACTAGGCGGGATCATGTCGGTATTCTACTTTATTTGTTTCCCTGCATATTCAAAGATTTATAGCCTTGTTTACTTCATTATATATTTATTTTGACTATTTTGGATTCATCTGCGAAACTTCTTTCTTGGCATAGAGACCTGTTCGCCGGCAAACTCTAATAGGAGGCATGGTCAAGAAAAGAACGATGAAGGAAAGAGCGAGTCGGCAGATAAACAAATTAGCTAATATTACAGACATAAAAGGCAGCATGCATATGCATAGAGACCCGGGCATAGAGGTCAGTCACAGCTTGAGACCTGCCGTATTGCGTGACAGCCCAGGGAATCTCAGTGTGTTCGCTCGCATATTGATCTTGTTCAATCAATCAATCTTGTTACAATGCGCCTTTCTTCTTTCTTCTTCTACTGGGGATACCCAAAACACTAGGGATTTGGGTACGGGGATACCCAAAACCAAAATTCCCAAAACACGGGGGTACCCAATCTCGTTCCCAGAGCCGCGTTCCCCTTGACCAAATAACAATGGAAATAACCGAATTCTGCCCATCCGGTCTCACGCAGTCTGCATCTACGGCGCATGCCTGAAATGGCTGCTCCCAGAGCTCTCGATTCCTGCCGCAGGCCACAAGGATCGTGGGCTCTACGGGTACCGGGGTACCCAAATCACTGTGACAACCTCGAAGTAGAGAGCGAGGACCCTGGGACCTTGGGAAAGAGATTGAAAAGATGAATGCGTTTCGCATTTGATTTCGCTGAGTGGTTTAAGACAATCTAAACGGTTTTAAAGCTATCTGTTTTACGAAGAACTAACTTCTTTTACAGTTCTGGAATATGGATGATCTACAGCCAGTCACTGATGCGGAACAAGCTGCATTCTGTGTTGAATTAGCGAAGCGACTTAACATGCTGCGAAGACAAGATCATCTATGCGACGTAACTTTGATGACGAAAGATGGCAAAGAATTCAAAGCTCATAGAAATGTGCTTTCTGCAGCAAGCCTATTCTTCTTCAAGCTTCTTCAGA
>JAHPZR010048091.1:7500-12500 GCA_019787425.1 Platygyra sinensis
GCCCCGCCAGCTAAGAAATGCAGGTAGCCTGGGAAGAAGCCTGGCGCTCCAATTAGCGCTCTTCGTTCACCTTCTTTGCACGAGGTTCGCTTCTTCCTTGTTTGACCGTGTTTAGATGACAAAAAATGTTCCCAAACGTGTCACAGACGCAAAATGTTGCTGATGGAACAAACTGGAGGAAAATTTACTTACTTATTCAAGAGCCAGAAACAGCAAGCGACACCATGCACCAAGATGTACAGTGTTGTCTTTGACCATCCTCGCTCGGTATGCACATGTAATGAAAAGTTATGTTTTGTTACAACTTGTGATTACCTAAATGGTTGAAAAGACTTACATGCTTCGAGATATTAATGTAGTCAAAATAAATCGCGAATAAAATTCTTGGCAAAATTATATGCTCCGAGTTCAAAGCCCGGTATAAAAACATGGACTGCGGACTAGGGACTACGGACTGGGGACTACGGACTGGGTATGAAATATGGACTCAGGTATATAATACGGACTGCGGACCAAATGTGGCCTGCTGACTGCTGACTGCAGACTGGGCATAAAACACTGGCAAGGGTACAAAATACCAGCTAAATGATCACGGTGCATGAAAGGAATGATATTTTCGCGCCTTAAGGTGGCCGAACACAGTTTTCGTGCGTGCTTTTGCTGATGCAATTTAGCACATGCACAAGGATTTCAAAACAACAAACATGCCGTCAATAGAGCGATCATTTTATTTACTCAACGCCTGCCCTATCTGTGTTATTTTTCTCTATAATTGAAAGCAGTGTATTGATGGCTTTAGTCTTTTATTACAAAGATATGTTGGAAAGGATAACGATGCAAAGAACCCAGCAATTTTCAGCTTTTGTTTATTACCAAAAGAACCCAGTTAAATGCAATGCATGCGCAGTTGCTTGAAAAATTGAGATCGATTGCTTTAGCAGAAACATGCCGATTCCTAACAATCCAGTCGTTAGAATTTCAAGGAATTTGGCAGAAAAATAGACCAGAGACCATGTGAATTATCTATCAAAAAAAATCTGGATTTTGACATAGGGAATTTTTAATAATACAGAAAACGATTTAACGGTGATTTACGAAAATCGCCTATGCCAAAATTTTATTAGAACCATGTTGACAGTAGGGAATTAATGTCAATTCTTAGTGTGCGAAATATGAAAACAATCTAATGACTGGATTTTTTTAAATAAACAAAAACCATTATTTAAGTCTTGTTTTTAACCAGCCCCATTGCCATGGCAACAGCACACACCCTAGTCAAAATGCGGGAATAAATATTTCTGTGGTTAACCTTGACTCTTGCAAAAAATGGGCACCAAAGCATAAATAGTTTAAAAGTTATGGTGAATTAGGCATAGGCCCTTGAAAACTGTGTTCGGCCACCTTAAATGTCACTTTGTAAAACTGTGCATGTGCTATTACCCCATCATAGCTGGCATTGGAGGTAAGAGCTGCGATTGTTTCACATATTATGTCTTCTTTTCATGCAGAGTTTCAATTTCCAAGATAGCAAAATTGTAATAGTAAAGTGCCTTACTGGCTGTTGATATCCTTCATGGGGAAGCAATCAACAATTTACAACTCCATATGATTGTTTGAAAATTAAAATCGCCTTAATTGTTTTATTTCTCACTGCCTCTTGTGGAAGTACGTTAACAATGCATCTTTCCTATCTGAGCCATTTTAGAACATAAACATAGTCAAGTAGTCTGTACGAGAAGAAAAATGATTTTTAATTACTATTTCCAAATACCAGTCTTTTCGTTCCAGAGATATTCAAGTTTATAAAATATGCAAATTAGTCCAGTGATGACGTCACACAGTGTATACTCAACCAAATTTTGATAAAATGTGATGAAAAAAATTCTCAGCCAATTTTTATCAGAAATAGTTTATTCTTTGCAGTAAGATTCAACTACTAAATGTGCTCCATAATATAAGCTTAAAAGTTTTGTTACCATGGCAGCATACTCACAGAGCACTTTAATAATTAACTGGTATCAATAAGAACTGCATTGAAAATAAGTAAGCTGATGATTAATTTCCAGAATTAAACATAAAATCTAAAAGTAAAACTGGCTGTTACAGTCTTTCCCATAAAACTGTGAACGCCAGAGAAAATTTCAGGAATGTTTATTGTTTCGCGACCAATCAGATGCGAGATGAAACCGCAGAAGATAACCGACCAACCGCAGAATGGATTAATCACGACTTGACACGAAACAACGAGCTCGCTTTTTCTTCTACACGAAATCTTCAATTCCCTTTAGATCAAAAATAGTGTCGCACGGTCACACTTCGAAATCCCAAAGCGTCGGCATTGCACTCAGGATTTCCACCGTACTGTCAAAGCTCACGACTAAAAGCCTCGTTCGGGGAGAAATTTTTGTAAACAAGCTTGCCCTTCTTGATCCTATGATCGGCACATGTCAATAATGTTTGACTGGTCCAGCCACTCACGAGCCCCGTTCGCTGGCGAACAGAGGTTTTCAAAATCCAGGGGTTTATCTGCAAGCATTTCCTTCCTTTCCCTGCCCCACCCCCTCTTTCTTATTTTAGCTCTCGCCCCAATTTCGCGCGGGCAAAATACCATTCCTTTCTCTTTCTTTGCTCCCCAACCCCACGGAAACGCTTGCTACTCAGGCTACTCTACATTATGAACTCCTGTTTCATGATGTTATAAAACTGTCAAAACTCTTGCTAATCCTACAATGTAGGTTAACTTTCAGGCTTTCAACAGTCATTATAAAACATGGACTGCAGATTGCAGACAGTAGACTACAGACTGGCATAAGACATGGACTGAGGTATAAAATACAAACTTAATACAGACTGGGTACAGAATACAGACTGGGTACAGAACACAGACTCAGGTTTATGAACAAGCACACACTGGGTGTAAATTACACCTGTTTTCAGTGTTATGTGCATAGGCGACAACTTCTCGACATGTTATGTAACCAGGATCTGTGTAAATTCAAAAAAGAATGCATTGTAACGTACTTCCACAAGAGGCAGTGAGAAATAAAACAATTAAGGCGATTTTAATTTTCAAACAATCATATGGAGTTGTAAATTGTTGATTGCTTCCCCATGAAGGATATCAACAGCCAGTAAGGCACTTTACTATTACAATTTTGCTATCTTGGAAATTGAAACTCTGCATGAAAAGAAGACATAATATGTGAAACAATCGCAGCTCTTACCTCCAATGCCAGCTATGATGGGGTAATAGCACATGCACAGTTTTACAAAGTGACATTTAAGGTGGCCGAACACAGTTTTCAAGGGCCTATGCCTAATTCACCATAACTTTTAAACTATTTATGCTTTGGTGCCCATTTTTTGCAAGAGTCAAGGTTAACCACAGAAATATTTATTCCCGCATTTTGACTAGGGTGTGTGCTGTTGCCATGGCAATGGGGCTGGTTAAAAACAAGACTTAAATAATGGTTTTTGTTTATTTAAAAAAATCCAGTCATTAGATTGTTTTCATATTTCGCACACTAAGAATTGACATTAATTCCCTACTGTCAACATGGTTCTAATAAAATTTTGGCATAGGCGATTTTCGTAAATCACCGTTAAATCGTTTTCTGTATTATTAAAAATTCCCTATGTCAAAATCCAGATTTTTTTTGATAGATAATTCACATGGTCTCTGGTCTATTTTTCTGCCAAATTCCTTGAAATTCTAACGACTGGATTGTTAGGAATCGGCATGTTTCTGCTAAAGCAATCGATCTCAATTTTTCAAGCAACTGCGCATGCATTGCATTTAACTGGGTTCTTTTGGTAATAAACAAAAGCTGAAAATTGCTGGGTTCTTTGCATCGTTATCCTTTCCAACATATCTTTGTAATAAAAGACTAAAGCCATCAATACACTGCTTTCAATTATAGAGAAAAATAACACAGATAGGGCAGGCGTTGAGTAAATAAAATGATCGCTCTATTGACGGCATGTTTGTTGTTTTGAAATCCTTGTGCATGTGCTAAATTGCATCAGCAAAAGCACGCACGAAAACTGTGTTCGGCCACCTTAAGGCGCGAAAATATCATTCCTTTCATGCACCGTGATCATTTAGCTGGTATTTTGTACCCTTGCCAGTGTTTTATGCCCAGTCTGCAGTCAGCAGTCAGCAGGCCACATTTGGTCCGCAGTCCGTATTATATACCTGAGTCCATATTTCATACCCAGTCCGTAGTCCCCAGTCCGTAGTCCCTAGTCCGCAGTCCATGTTTTTATACCGGGCTTTGAACTCGGAGCATATAATTTTGCCAAGAATTTTATTCGCGATTTATTTTGACTACATTAATATCTCGAAGCATGTAAGTCTTTTCAACCATTTAGGTAATCACAAGTTGTAACAAAACATAACTTTTCATTACATGTGCATACCGAGCGAGGATGGTCAAAGACAACACTGTACATCTTGGTGCATGGTGTCGCTTGCTGTTTCTGGCTCTTGAATAAGTAAGTAAATTTTCCTCCAGTTTGTTCCATCAGCAACATTTTGCGTCTGTGACACGTTTGGGAACATTTTTTGTCATCTAAACACGGTCAAACAAGGAAGAAGCGAACCTCGTGCAAAGAAGGTGAACGAAGAGCGCTAATTGGAGCGCCAGGCTTCTTCCCAGGCTACCTGCATTTCTTAGCTGGCGGGGCCTTGGCGCCGGGAACTACAGCTTGCTCGAAGCCATCTGACGGTGCAGTGAGCTCTGTCAAAAACACTGTGAAGTTCAATATTAGCCGCAAAAGCTTCTGGGACGCAGTCAAGTCTTTGCGCTCTTTAAAGAGGAAGAAACTCAAGGAAAATTTGCAAAATGCCGCAGCGATTTTACCAGCGGAATTCAGTTGAGGTATGTATCATTGCAAAATCTGAAAGGTTACCCAAATTCACGTATAATCCCATCTCCATCTGGCTATTGCTTTTACGAATTTTTATGTTATCGGCAGAAACTCGATTAATAATCTGCCTT
>JAHPZR010048091.1:17500-19410 GCA_019787425.1 Platygyra sinensis
CCAAGGTCCCAGGGTCCTCGCTCTCTACTTCGAGGTTGTCACAGTGATTTGGGTACCCCGGTACCCGTAGAGCCCACGATCCTTGTGGCCTGCGGCAGGAATCGAGAGCTCTGGGAGCAGCCATTTCAGGCATGCGCCGTAGATGCAGACTGCGTGAGACCGGATGGGCAGAATTCGGTTATTTCCATTGTTATTTGGTCAAGGGGAACGCGGCTCTGGGAACGAGATTGGGTACCCCCGTGTTTTGGGAATTTTGGTTTTGGGTATCCCCGTACCCAAATCCCTAGTGTTTTGGGTATCCCCAGTAGAAGAAGAAAGAAGAAAGGCGCATTGTAACAAGATTGATTGATTGAACAAGATCAATATGCGAGCGAACACACTGAGATTCCCTGGGCTGTCACGCAATACGGCAGGTCTCAAGCTGTGACTGACCTCTATGCCCGGGTCTCTATGCATATGCATGCTGCCTTTTATGTCTGTAATATTAGCTAATTTGTTTATCTGCCGACTCGCTCTTTCCTTCATCGTTCTTTTCTTGACCATGCCTCCTATTAGAGTTTGCCGGCGAACAGGTCTCTATGCCAAGAAAGAAGTTTCGCAGATGAATCCAAAATAGTCAAAATAAATATATAATGAAGTAAACAAGGCTATAAATCTTTGAATATGCAGGGAAACAAATAAAGTAGAATACCGACATGATCCCGCCTAGTGCTTTGATACATCCCCTTCTGAAGTGCACTCCGTTAGGTCAACTTATTTAAATTCACCAGCGCAAACAAGACGAACTCATTCAAAACTGTAGGGGATACCCAAACCACTAGTGATATGGGTAGTCGCCTTCTTATATGTTTATTTTTAATCGTTTCTTTAATTCAGGGTAGCCAAATCGACCGAAGGTTAAAAGGCAAAACAAAATTAAAAAGGCGAAAGAGATTCTACTGAGAAAAAGACTAAAACTACCAAAACGTAGGGGATACCCAAATCCCTAGTGATATGGGTACCCCCTTCTTGCATGTTTATTTGATATCGTTTCTTTAATTCAAGCTAGCCAAATCGACCAACCTCGTGTTTGCCAATCGACCGAAGATTAAAAGGCAAAACAAACTTAGAAAGGCTAAAGTCATTCTACTGAGGAAGAGACTAGAAATGCCAAAATGTAGGGGATATCCCAAATCCCTAGTGAAGTGAGTACCCCCTTCTTATATGTTTATTTATTATCGTTTCTTTAATTCAGGATAGCCAAATCGACCGACCTCGTGGTTGCAAATCAGCTGAAGAATAAAAGGCAATACAAACTTACAAAGACGAAAGACATTCTACTGAGGAAGAGACTAAAACTACCAAAATGTAGGGGATACCCAAATCCCTAGTGATATGGGTACCCCCATCCAATATGTTTATTTGTTATCGGTAACCAAATCGACCGAAGTTAGTCATAAAAGGCCTAAAATGAAATAACCAGCCGTTAGGAATACCAATAATATACAAAAAGAGGAAAATAAATCCATAAGTTAATGTTCAAAGTAGGTAAAGAACAAATCGAGAGAAATGACATGTAGTAATGATATCCTTAGTTAACTGACCATACCCATATCACTGGTGACATGTTATGGGCCAGGATGAGAAATTCCTAGTTTGACAATTGTACTATTGAACTTGTATTCTCTGCAGTATTAAGACAGCCGCACTTGCTATTAGATTGCAGTCTCGGCAAACTCATAATCACTATCTAGTTCTCAGAGTTTGGTGAAGAAAATCACTTTTCAAACCGACGCAGTATTTCACCGATTACGTATGTCATACGGTGGGCGATCGGTATCACCGTTGGGCCAGCAACTGTAATATAATGAATATAATGTCGTTTCTCTTTCTGACGACCCGATCTCGTGTTTTTCCTGTTTGATTATTTC
>JAHPZR010048092.1:0-12500 GCA_019787425.1 Platygyra sinensis
TAAAAAATTGCAGAGGATGAGTTCAGGGAAGTTTTCGGGTTTGATAGCCTCAAAAAGCATCAAGAGGAAGCCTTGCGATTTGTTTTTGAATCGACGAGCGATGTTTTTGTGAATCTTCAGCTGGAGTTGGAAAGTCTGTTGTATTTCAGGCTTTGCGGCCTATTGTGTATTCTTATGTGGATTCAACTCGTGAGAAGAACATTGTAATCGTTGTTTCGCCGCTGATTATCCTGATGAAGGACAGGGTCAGCCGCTTAAATTCACGTAGAATAAGCGCAATATCGCACTCAGTGATGTCAGGTCCGTGTTAGAGATCAGGGCAGTTGAAAATGGTAGAGTAGACAGGCTTAACACGACTCCCACTGTTTCGTGATGTGAGAAGAAAACAACTTAAAACATTTGCCAAACAAGATTATTATACAGCATCCTAGAATTTAATTCCAACACAGTAACCCGACGGTTACAAAACGCTAACACCTGTTGGATGCTAGTAATGCAACAAAATAATGGAGGTGCACTTTTCTAAGAACTACAATAGCCTTGAAAGGACTCGGATATGAGACATGCATAACCGTCCGTGATAAACATCATGAAAGATTATCCTGTAAGGTCACCACAGGCTAATAAACAAAAGGTCACGGTAACAGAGAATCGAAGGCCACTGATCCGACCGATTCAATAGTTGCAACATGAATGAGCCCATAAACTTAAATAAAAATTGCCACAGAGGTAGCAAACACAACGGCATTAAGATTCTACTTAAAGGCTCACTGAGAAAATAAATTATTCCGTTGAGCAATCGAAGGCCATAATTCACTATGTGGTTAACGTTTGCGGGCCTGCATGTTACTTTAAACAAATGTAGCCCAATAGAGAATCAACCAATTTGCCGAGAGAAATTACAGAGAACCACCTTTCATAGGAAAGGTAAACTAAGACATCTTTGTTAGAGCTAAACTCAGGTCACAGATATGTCACATCACGCGCGAAAGTGTCGTGCTTTGATGATAAACGGACAGATCGACTTCAGTTGAACGCAGAATCAGTGAGTGAATGGCCACTGTATTTTTTCCAAACACCTTTATCTTTTCTTCACTGGAAACTTTTGCCTTGCAAAGCAAACAAACCTCGGAAGTTAAAATCTTCTTTGGGATGGCGCTCATAGCTCATTGCGAACAAATTCATGATTCTAAAATTATCACCGACTCCCGCGGCGTCGCGCGTGTATGCGAGTATCATATTCTATCGGTGAATTTTAATGGTCAACAACAAAACAAAAGTTTTGACGTCACGGAAATCAATCTTTGACTCGAGTTCGCAGACGTTATTTTCGGCGGAACAAGTGACAGCCGGAAATAGGTCTGCGTTCGCAGGCTAGCGATCACGGAACCCGAGTCACGAAATTAGCGTTTGAAGCGGTGAAAAGCAGTTCGAACTATCTGACAATCTTCCCGAACAACGGGAATCTGTGAAAGTCTTTTGGGGGCAACGATGTCTTTGTTAATCTCCCTGCCGGTTTCGGAAAATCTTTCATCTTTCGAGGCCTGCCGATTGTCGCGGATATTGTTCATTCTAAACCAAGACATGCATACATGACAAGTGCCTAAAATGTAAATCCTGTGGGGCTGTGAATGCTAACCGAACGTTCAAAGCGGCAAAGAAAATAAACATACCATTGCGTTAGCAACTCCGAACAACATTTCAGTAAAACTTTTACATGCCTCTCCAGGTAATTCCGTGATCAGTCCGGGATCGTTATCAGATTTGATAACCATGTGACGTCATATAATGGCGGCCATTTCAAAAATCGGGAATTTTCGTATTCACTTCGCTTTGCTCGTTATTTGTTCGATTATGCTCGGGTAATTTATCCATTATTCCATTCGATAAGTACCATGAAAGGAAGAGCCTCGCGTGTTTGGAAGATGGCGGCAGAAGACCAGCGTAAACGATGTAAAATGTTACTCGTAAAGTGAAACAGCCCTCGCAAGTTTGCATACAGATCAGGTATGTTTTTCATTTTGTCATTAGATTTAAGTTGCTTGCAGATTTTTGCGACAATCACAAAAAATATGACGTTAATCTTCACGCTATATACTTGGGATTTAATCTGTTTTTAGTGTTGTGCACGATCTGTGAAAAAAGTGCACGGTGGTATTTTGACTTGCGATGTGCTGTTCGTAACGGCGGCCATATCTACATCTGTAATTGATGTGTTCCTAGGTATTGAGATGGCGGATGCTGGTACCCATAGAATCAAAACAGCAAATTTATGTCGATTGGGAATATATATAATTACAAATTTCGTAGTTAATTTTATCTACAGAATTTCAATAAAATTTTGCTAATACGTTTATCAGTAAAATTAATTATTATTGTAATTTTATTAGTAAAATTTAATTTTTATTATATACCGAGAAAAATTTCGCAGTTAATAAAGTTTCGTTAACGGCGAAGTACTCACTCTCTATAATAATGTGGAGCAAATATTTCGCAGTTATTAAAATTTCATTAACGGCGAAGTACTCGTTCTCTATAATATTTTGGGTTAAATATTTCGCAGTTAATAAAATTTTATCAACGGCGAAGTACTCACTCTCTATAATAATTTAGGGTTAATATTTCGCAGTTATTAAAATTTCATTAACGGCGAAGTACTCACTCTCTTTAAAAGTATGGAGCAAATATTTCGCAGTTAATAAAATTTCGTTAACGACAAAGTACTCACTCTCTATAATAGTGTGGAGCAAATATTTCGCAGTTAATAAAAATTCATTAACTGCGAAGAACTCATTCTGCATAATAGTCAGAGTTAAAATTTCGCAGTTAAAATTTCGTTAACGGCGAAGTACTCACTCTCTATCATAGTATGGAGCAAATATTTCTCAGTTAATAAAATTTCATTAATCGCGAAGTACTCGCACCCAATTACAGTTTAGAGCGAATATTTCGCAGTTAATAAAAGTTCATTAACTGCGAAGAACTCGTTCTGTACAATAGTTTAGAGCTAATATTTCGCAGTTAATAAAATTTCATTAACGGCGAAGTACTCACTCTCTATAATAATGGGAGCAAATATTTCACAGTTATTAAAATTTCATTAACGGCGAAGTACTCACTCCCTATAATAGTATGGAGCAAATATTTCGCAGTTAATAAAATTTCGTTAACGGCAAAGTACTCACTCTCTATAATAGTATGGAGCAAATATTTCGTAGTTAATAAAAATTCATTAACTGCGAAGAACTCATTCTGTATTATAGTCAGAGTTAAAATTTCGCAGTTAATAAAATTTCGTTAACGGCGAAGTACTCACTCTCTATAATAGTATGGAGCAAATATTTCGCAGTTAATAAAATTTCATTAATCGCGAAGTACTCGCACTCAATAACATTGTAGGGCGAATATTTCGCAGTTAATAAAATTTCATCAACGGCGAAGTAATCGCTTTGTATTACAGTGTAGAGCGAATATTTCGTAGTTAACAAAATTTCATTAACTACGAAGTACCCGCTCTGATCACTTCTAGTAGTAGTACTATACAGGAAACAAAATCTGCATTCCTAGCATTCCTCAAGTTGACAGGAAGGGGAGTGGTAGCCAAAATCTGAATTTTGACTCCAACCGAATTCAAGCATAAAGCAAATGATCGAAACATACATCCCATTTTGTAAGCAATGTATACACGAAGTCTTCATAGTTCTTCTTTTAATTCTTTTATAGAGTTCTATTGAGTTGAACGTCGAGAATTGATAGAAGAAGTATTTCTGCGATTTGTATGAAACTCTAAGCCCTAGGTGTGACTTTTTCCACTTTCTTTGTTTTCAGTTCCCTTCGCAATGGTTAGAGATTAAAAAGGTGCGATAAATTTGAGACAAGCATGAATCATACGATAAGCACAAAAAGGGTCTATTGTTAAATCAGAGAGTCCAATTACTGTGGTCTAAGACGGTGCTCGTTCGTGTGCCGATATTTCCATAAAAGTTCTGCGCTTATGTTGCACTGGATGAAAGGTACTGCTAACCGGAGATCTCTTTTTGTTCGGGGATTGCGTTGCGATGCGGCTCCAAGTGTGGAAGCTCTCGTGGAACATTTCACTTGTAAGTATTCTTGCTTAATAACAGTGTTACCAACCAGATCGCCGTCGAAGATCAGTGCGATGAAGATTAAATACGAAAATAATATTCACTACATCGATTTAGAGGTAAAAAAATGTATTCTGATTTAACTTTAAAGAATTATGATCAAAGCAGTACTTAGACCCAGGGGCTCATATCTAATCACAAACAAAATAACTAAAAGATCAGGGCTAGTCACGGTAATGTAAAATCTTACAAATGGAACAATCGCGAAAAATGCTATTCACAAGAAATCGAAGCATGAAAAAATCGTAACCTTAATACCCTTGTTTTCCTTATTGACGATTTAGCTCTCTCTTGTCGCACAATACCGGAACTAATTTTTCCATTTCGAGAAAGAGCGCACAATCTCCACGTGCGAATTTTGGCGATTGCGTTATCTGAAAGAGTAGAATAAAAGAGCGTTTTCACTGTCACGCAATAAAACATATAATCAAAACCCATTCAGTCAATAAAGTCAAGAAATAGTGATATCGTAGAAGATAAAGAAAGAAAACATTTCTTCAAGTTTAAGGTGTCAACGTTGTCTCACAGTTCAGTACGATATTCGTAGAAATGTTCCGCGCATGGAGCCGCCATGTATTGTGGTACACCAATTTGGTGGCCGGAGAATCTAATCTGGTCTAATCGAACGTATTTAGTGCACTGAGTTTCTGAACTAAACAAATAGACATGAACACACAAGCACTTTTCTCAAAACTGTAACTCATAGAAACCCTAAAACCCAAGAGATAAGTGTAGATATCGCGATAAACGCTATTGTAGCGTTTTTGTCAGTCACGCACCGCCATAACTTTAAAATTAAAAATGTGTTGGTTTCCAAATGAAGGAAGCTATTGCGCTGAAAAGTTGTTAACTGATTGCCAACGAGGCAGCCGAGCAAAGACGCGAGGCTGTGCATATCGTAACAACTATTCTTGGAAGTATAATCCATATTTGTTGAAACTAATCTATATTTGTGGTCATTTTCTGAGTGGTCGTTACAGAGGTCGGTAAATGTCTCCGGAGCAGTAAAATGATGTTAAGTAACCAATCCAGAAGAGCACAATCAGAGCGATTTTCATTTGAGTTTCGAAAGATATCAAGCAATTACTTTGATGTTGGTTTTTGTATTACTACTGTTTGTGATTGGGAGGCGCGGTGGCCTCATGCATGGTTAGCGCGCTCGACTCCGGAGTGAGCGCTCTGGGTTCGAGCCCTGGCCGGGTACATTGTGTTGTGTTCTTGGGCAAGACACTTTTCTCTCACGGTGCCTCTCTCCACCCAGGTGTATAAATGGGTACGGGCGAATTTAATGCTGGGGGCTAACCCTGGGATGTACTAGCATCCCATCCAGGAGGGAGTAGAAATACTCCCAGTCGCTTCATGCTACAGAAGCTTACAGAAACCGGGATAAGCTTCGGCCTAATGGGCCCGAGTGCAGACTTTACCTTTTTTTACCCTAGTGTGTGTGATTGGCTGAGCAGTCACAATGGTTTGTAATTGGTTTGGTTTTGAGTTTACGACACTCAATTGAAAACCGCCCTTTTGGATGTGCTTTCTTCTGGTCCATTTCAGTTTTTCGCTAAGCAAAGTCATGAGTTTTCTAGTAGCCGCTGCAAAGGCTTGCGGGTATGATTAATCGCATTAATTCTGAAAAAACCGGTTATTTAGAAAAACCCTTGAAATTAGAGGAACATAGTCCAAACTGGTGTTATTACAAAGCTTTATTTGGTGGTATCAAGCGAACAATAGCCCAAAAATTAGCTCTTTGTCGATTAAGTTTAATACAGTATACTTAAAAATCGGCAAAACTTGTTGATTACTTGAATATTGATCATCTTAAACAGGTTATGGTCAAGTTGATACTGTCCGACTGGCAAGGCCTAAGGTAATTATAACCTTTTTTAACTAGGTATCTAAAAGTACACTCTTCAGACGCCGATCTTCACATGAGCCCAATCGAATTCTAACCTCGGCCGACCGCTCCAAAGTAATTTATACCGGCTGAATCGATTAAGATGTAGAACTTTACTCCAGGCGAACTGAATGTAATAGGAGGTAAAAATGCATTTCGATGAGCGCTGATACGTGCTGAACTCTTCTAAACATAGTGAACAACAACCAAGCACAATCCAAAGCCGTCCCCCCCCCCGCCTTTGTGTAAAATATAAGAAAAGTCAGGAAAAAGGAGCAGAATGAGGCAAATTCAATTAATCTATTTACATGTAACGGCAAAAAGACAACTGATAAATAGGTTCAGATATCGTACTTCGCATAACCATAACTTCAACTGACACACATTTCCAACTTCCAACCTTTTTGTAAGCGGTGAAGTGTGCAACTGCAATATTCAAGTTAATTCACAAATTCAATGTTCACACGTAATTCAAACACAAGTACATCAACTATGAAGAATGCACATTTATTTTTGATGCCCTTTACCAAGGTGGCAGTTTGCACACGAAGAAAGAAAAACACAAACTGAAATCCGCCATTTGTTGCGGTGATACACAATTTATACTTTTGCGCATACTCAAGTCTTCAAAATACTTTAAACATATATTGAATTCATTTTTGTGTTTTTCGGCTCATGTGAAGATCGGCGTCTGAAGAGTGTACTTTTAGATACCTAGTTAAAAAAGGTTATAATTACCTTAGGCCTTGCCAGTCGGACAGTATCAACTTGACCATAACCTGTTTAAGATGATCAATATTCAAGTAATCAACAAGTTTTGCCGATTTTTAAGTATACTGTATTAAACTTAATCGACAAAGAGCTAATTTTTGGGCTATTGTTCGCTTGATACCACCAAATAAAGCTTTGTAATAACACCAGTTTGGACTATGTTCCTCTAATTTCAAGGGTTTTTCTAAATAACCGGTTTTTTCAGAATTAATGCGATTAATCATACCCGCAAGCCTTTGCAGCGGCTACTAGAAAACTCATGACTTTGCTTAGCGAAAAACTGAAATGGACCAGAAGAAAGCACATCCAAAAGGGCGGTTTTCAATTGAGTGTCGTAAACTCAAAACCAAACCAATTACAAACCATTGTGACTGCTCAGCCAATCACACACACTAGGGTAAAAAAAGGTAAAGTCTGCACTCGGGCCCATTAGGCCGAAGCTTATCCCGGTTTCTGTAAGCTTCTGTAGCATGAAGCGACTGGGAGTATTTCTACTCCCTCCTGGATGGGATGCTAGTACATCCCAGGGTTAGCCCCCAGCATTAAATTCGCCCGTACCCATTTATACACCTGGGTGGAGAGAGGCACCGTGAGAGAAAAGTGTCTTGCCCAAGAACACAACACAATGTACCCGGCCAGGGCTCGAACCCAGAGCGCTCACTCCGGAGTCGAGCGCGCTAACCATGCATGAGGCCACCGCGCCTCCCAATCACAAACAGTAGTAATACAAAAACCAACATCAAAGTAATTGCTTGATATCTTTCGAAACTCAAATGAAAATCGCTCTGATTGTGCTCTTCTGGATTGGTTACTTAACATCATTTTACTGCTCCGGAGACATTTACCGACCTCTGTAACGACCACTCAGAAAATGACCACAAATATAGATTAGTTTCAACAAATATGGATTATACTTCCAAGAATAGTTGTTACGATATGCACAGCCTCGCGTCTTTGCTCGGCTGCCTCGTTGGCAATCAGTTAACAACTTTTCAGCGCAATAGCTTCCTTCATTTGGAAACCAACACATTTTTAATTTTAAAGTTATGGCGGTGCGTGACTGACAAAAACGCTACAATAGCGTTTATCGCGATATCTACACTTATCTCTTGGGTTTTAGGGTTTCTATGAGTTACAGTTTTGAGAAAAGTGCTTGTGTGTTCATGTCTATTTGTTTAGTTCAGAAACTCAGTGCACTAAATACGTTCGATTAGACCAGATTAGATTCTCCGGCCACCAAATTGGTGTACCACAATACATGGCGGCTCCATGCGCGGAACATTTCTACGAATATCGTACTGAACTGTGAGACAACGTTGACACCTTAAACTTGAAGAAATGTTTTCTTTCTTTATCTTCTACGATATCACTATTTCTTGACTTTATTGACTGAATGGGTTTTGATTATATGTTTTATTGCGTGACAGTGAAAACGCTCTTTTATTCTACTCTTTCAGATAACGCAATCGCCAAAATTCGCACGTGGAGATTGTGCGCTCTTTCTCGAAATGGAAAAATTAGTTCCGGTATTGTGCGACAAGAGAGAGCTAAATCGTCAATAAGGAAAACAAGGGTATTAAGGTTACGATTTTTTCATGCTTCGATTTCTTGTGAATAGCATTTTTCGCGATTGTTCCATTTGTAAGATTTTACATTACCGTGACTAGCCCTGATCTTTTAGTTATTTTGTTTGTGATTAGATATGAGCCCCTGGGTCTAAGTACTGCTTTGATCATAATTCTTTAAAGTTAAATCAGAATACATTTTTTTACCTCTAAATCGATGTAGTGAATATTATTTTCGTATTTAATCTTCATCGCACTGATCTTCGACGGCGATCTGGTTGGTAACACTGTTATTAAGCAAGAATACTTACAAGTGAAATGTTCCACGAGAGCTTCCACACTTGGAGCCGCATCGCAACGCAATCCCCGAACAAAAAGAGATCTCCGGTTAGCAGTACCTTTCATCCAGTGCAACATAAGCGCAGAACTTTTATGGAAATATCGGCACACGAACGAGCACCGTCTTAGACCACAGTAATTGGACTCTCTGATTTAACAATAGACCCTTTTTGTGCTTATCGTATGATTCATGCTTGTCTCAAATTTATCGCACCTTTTTAATCTCTAACCATTGCGAAGGGAACTGAAAACAAAGAAAGTGGAAAAAGTCACACCTAGGGCTTAGAGTTTCATACAAATCGCAGAAATACTTCTTCTATCAATTCTCGACGTTCAACTCAATAGAACTCTATAAAAGAATTAAAAGAAGAACTATGAAGACTTCGTGTATACATTGCTTACAAAATGGGATGTATGTTTCGATCATTTGCTTTATGCTTGAATTCGGTTGGAGTCAAAATTCAGATTTTGGCTACCACTCCCCTTCCTGTCAACTTGAGGAATGCTAGGAATGCAGATTTTGTTTCCTGTATAGTACTACTACTAGAAGTGATCAGAGCGGGTACTTCGTAGTTAATGAAATTTTGTTAACTACGAAATATTCGCTCTACACTGTAATACAAAGCGATTACTTCGCCGTTGATGAAATTTTATTAACTGCGAAATATTCGCCCTACAATGTTATTGAGTGCGAGTACTTCGCGATTAATGAAATTTTATTAACTGCGAAATATTTGCTCCATACTATTATAGAGAGTGAGTACTTCGCCGTTAACGAAATTTTATTAACTGCGAAATTTTAACTCTGACTATAATACAGAATGAGTTCTTCGCAGTTAATGAATTTTTATTAACTACGAAATATTTGCTCCATACTATTATAGAGAGTGAGTACTTTGCCGTTAACGAAATTTTATTAACTGCGAAATATTTGCTCCATACTATTATAGGGAGTGAGTACTTCGCCGTTAATGAAATTTTAATAACTGTGAAATATTTGCTCCCATTATTATAGAGAGTGAGTACTTCGCCGTTAATGAAATTTTATTAACTGCGAAATATTAGCTCTAAACTATTGTACAGAACGAGTTCTTCGCAGTTAATGAACTTTTATTAACTGCGAAATATTCGCTCTAAACTGTAATTGGGTGCGAGTACTTCGCGATTAATGAAATTTTATTAACTGAGAAATATTTGCTCCATACTATGATAGAGAGTGAGTACTTCGCCGTTAACGAAATTTTAACTGCGAAATTTTAACTCTGACTATTATGCAGAATGAGTTCTTCGCAGTTAATGAATTTTTATTAACTGCGAAATATTTGCTCCACACTATTATAGAGAGTGAGTACTTTGTCGTTAACGAAATTTTATTAACTGCGAAATATTTGCTCCATACTTTTAAAGAGAGTGAGTACTTCGCCGTTAATGAAATTTTAATAACTGCGAAATATTAACCCTAAATTATTATAGAGAGTGAGTACTTCGCCGTTGATAAAATTTTATTAACTGCGAAATATTTAACCCAAAATATTATAGAGAACGAGTACTTCGCCGTTAATGAAATTTTAATAACTGCGAAATATTTGCTCCACATTATTATAGAGAGTGAGTACTTCGCCGTTAACGAAACTTTATTAACTGCGAAATTTTTCTCGGTATATAATAAAAATTAAATTTTACTAATAAAATTACAATAATAATTAATTTTACTGATAAACGTATTAGCAAAATTTTATTGAAATTCTGTAGATAAAATTAACTACGAAATTTGTAATTATATATATTCCCAATCGACATAAATTTGCTGTTTTGATTCTATGGGTACCAGCATCCGCCATCTCAATACCTAGGAACACATCAATTACAGATGTAGATATGGCCGCCGTTACGAACAGCACATCGCAAGTCAAAATACCACCGTGCACTTTTTTCACAGATCGTGCACAACACTAAAAACAGATTAAATCCCAAGTATATAGCGTGAAGATTAACGTCATATTTTTTGTGATTGTCGCAAAAATCTGCAAGCAACTTAAATCTAATGACAAAATGAAAAACATACCTGATCTGTATGCAAACTTGCGAGGGCTGTTTCACTTTACGAGTAACATTTTACATCGTTTACGCTGGTCTTCTGCCGCCATCTTCCAAACACGCGAGGCTCTTCCTTTCATGGTACTTATCGAATGGAATAATGGATAAATTACCCGAGCATAATCGAACAAATAACGAGCAAAGCGAAGTGAATACGAAAATTCCCGATTTTTGAAATGGCCGCCATTATATGACGTCACATGGTTATCAAATCTGATAACGATCCCGGACTGATCACGGAATTACCTGGAGAGGCATGTAAAAGTTTTACTGAAATGTTGTTCGGAGTTGCTAACGCAATGGTATGTTTATTTTCTTTGCCGCTTTGAACGTTCGGTTAGCATTCACAGCCCCACAGGATTTACATTTTAGGCACTTGTCATGTATGCATGTCTTGGTTTAGAATGAACAATATCCGCGACAATCGGCAGGCCTCGAAAGATGAAAGATTTTCCGAAACCGGCAGGGAGATTAACAAAGACATCGTTGCCCCCAAAAGACTTTCACAGATTCCCGTTGTTCGGGAAGATTGTCAGATAGTTCGAACTGCTTTTCACCGCTTCAAACGCTAATTTCGTGACTCGGGTTCCGTGATCGCTAGCCTGCGAACGCAGACCTATTTCCGGCTGTCACTTGTTCCGCCGAAAATAACGTCTGCGAACTCGAGTCAAAGATTGATTTCCGTGACGTCAAAACTTTTGTTTTGTTGTTGACCATTAAAATTCACCGATAGAATATGATACTCGCATACACGCGCGACGCCGCGGGAGTCGGTGATAATTTTAGAATCATGAATTTGTTCGCAATGAGCTATGAGCGCCATCCCAAAGAAGATTTTAACTTCCGAGGTTTGTTTGCTTTGCAAGGCAAAAGTTTCCAGTGAAGAAAAGATAAAGGTGTTTGGAAAAAATACAGTGGCCATTCACTCACTGATTCTGCGTTCAACTGAAGTCGATCTGTCCGTTTATCATCAAAGCACGACACTTTCGCGCGTGATGTGACATATCTGTGACCTGAGTTTAGCTCTAACAAAGATGTCTTAGTTTACCTTTCCTATGAAAGGTGGTTCTCTGTAATTTCTCTCGGCAAATTGGTTGATTCTCTATTGGGCTACATTTGTTTAAAGTAACATGCAGGCCCGCAAACGTTAACCACATAGTGAATTATGGCCTTCGATTGCTCAACGGAATAATTTATTTTCTCAGTGAGCCTTTAAGTAGAATCTTAATGCCGTTGTGTTTGCTACCTCTGTGGCAATTTTTATTTAAGTTTATGGGCTCATTCATGTTGCAACTATTGAATCGGTCGGATCAGTGGCCTTCGATTCTCTGTTACCGTGACCTTTTGTTTATTAGCCTGTGGTGACCTTACAGGATAATCTTTCATGATGTTTATCACGGACGGTTATGCATGTCTCATATCCGAGTCCTTTCAAGGCTATTGTAGTTCTTAGAAAAGTGCACCTCCATTATTTTGTTGCATTACTAGCATCCAACAGGTGTTAGCGTTTTGTAACCGTCGGGTTACTGTGTTGGAATTAAATTCTAGGATGCTGTATAATAATCTTGTTTGGCAAATGTTTTAAGTTGTTTTCTTCTCACATCACGAAACAGTGGGAGTCGTGTTAAGCCTGTCTACTCTACCATTTTCAACTGCCCTGATCTCTAACACGGACCTGACATCACTGAGTGC
>JAHPZR010048095.1:0-2500 GCA_019787425.1 Platygyra sinensis
GCCCTTTTCACGGTTAGCTCTGCTCATTTGCATTACAATAAAATCTGGCATGTATGTGAGGCATTTTCGGGCTATTTTGCAGTTTTAGCCCGAAATTGCCTCGCATCCACGTTGGATTACATTGTAATGCAAATGAGGAAAACTAACCGTGAAAAGGGCTATTGGTGTAACAAACAACCCCTTTGTTCGGGTTAGCCAATCGGAACAGCTGAAATTATTGCAAGTATACAGATGTGAAAAATAAGCCAAGCTGTCAGTCCTTCGGCAAAATGTATTTTCTTTCGTTAACCATACTCATGGATAAGTTTGTAGTGAAAACGCCCACTGTTTCTTTGACCAAGAAAGCAAGTTCCCACCTTCCGCCTTATATGACAGCTCACGATTGAGCAAGAAAGTATCCCGAAGGTACATTCTCCGTGGGAGATGGACTGATGTTTTGCTCATCGTGCAATATTGTTATAGACCATCTCTGAAAGTCCGTGGTGGACGAGCACCTCAAGTCAGCAATACACAAGCAGAGAGTGGAGCAAAACCAAGGAAGCAAACAGCAAACGCTAAAAACGGTTCTAAATTGCAAAACGTCTGCACAAATTGAGAAGTGTTTAAAAACTGAAAATTCAATATTGTTATATTGACGATCCTTGAAGAATAAATTTAAAAAGCCAGTTTGTTGTGTTCAAAAATAAAATACTGCACATAAAAACAAAGCGTAAGAAGGTAGTTAGACACTGTAGCATGCAAGAGTATCAATTTTGATCAATGATTTCACTGCATGTTAGCTGTTACCTTTCAACTTTTAACGTGGTGCACTGATAGTGCAGAAGACCTCAGTTTCAATTTATCTCAACTAATGTCAACTGAAGATACAATTACTGTTCCTTTGTGTTCAAAATGTCTTTAGGGCAACACAGAAGTGTTTTTCGTCCTCTGAAACCTTATAAAACAAGCTTTAAATTGCTTAGGAAAAAAATCGCACAATTTACATAATTTATCGCACAATTGGCCTTTCTAATCGCACAATCTCCCCTGAAAATTTCGCATAATTTGCATTTTTTAATCGCACCCTATCAGAAGGCCTGTATAGTCAAGTAAGACATGATTTAACTTCAGAACTCACCAAAGATATTTCCAATCCAGCAAAGGTCAGTATTTCATCTTTGTTTTCTGGCCAATACCGCTTACATTTCAGCTGAAGTAGAAAGGAGCTCATAACTTACATGTAAGATATTAACTAATATAGCACATTAAATATATTTAAAATATAGGTAGGACCCTGCGCACGCTCTGATTGGTCAAAAACCTATGTTTTATCAGAGTATAAAACATACTTATTAGAAAAAGTGTGTTTTATTGTTTTGCTTGCATAAAAACCTTTATTTTAAAGCAAATGAAGAAGCCTAAGCCGTGTATTACAGTGTGACAAAACACTCCGGTCATTTGAGAACACTCGAGAAATGTAGAAAACACTCGCCTGCGACTCGTGTTTTCTACATTTCCCTCGTGTTCTCAAATGACCATCGTGTTTTATCACACTGTAATACACAGCTTAGGCTTCTTTATTTGTTAAATAAAACCTGTCTAATAAATTGCAGCTACCTGCCAGTTAAAAAAAAAAAGAAAAAAGAAAGAAAGAAAGAAAAGAGATTCCCAGTGAATTCCTCATCAGGATCAGTGGTGGGAAAATTTTCCAGAGTACGACTTCATTAGAAAATGTACTCCACAATATACACTGTAGGATCTTACATGTACCAAAGAATTAACAGGATTCTTGAGTTGAGATCTTGGTTAGACCTTAAGCTAGTATCAGGGCATCTGACAGGATGCGGTGGTGCGGATCCGCATAATTTGCCTACATTTACTTTCAATCTGCATCCTCCACATCCTTAAGGCAATTTTCCACACAAAACTAGAAAATTGCTACATATAAGCGAGAGAGCAACTGCTTACCATCCTCAGAACCAAAAATAGCGAACAGATTGATCATTTGAAGGGGTTATTCACCCAAAACAGCGACCAAAACATGCCTTCTTGTTCGAAACAATTTTAAACTTCCAGGCTTTCCATGCATCTTCTGGTGATGGGCCTGGGTTCTATTTTTCAGACTTCCAGTATCCAATTTTTCCTCGTCAGATTTAATGCCTGGTTACTAGGCTTTGGAGTAAAAACTATGGAAAAATGGCGTTGAACAAAGAAATACCTGTCCATGAATGGCAGCAAAGGTCAAACATGTCATGAAGGAGTTAAATTCTCAGTAAGATGTTAACGTGTATTTTATACGTTTGAAAAAGCCAAGGGAACAGCTTTATTAATTTTAGAAATTTCTGCATAATCTGGCGTCTTTTCCGCATAATCGTCACTTTCTTCTGCATAATATTGCTGAAAATTTCCACATAATTTTTCTTTTTTTTTCCGCACCCTATCAGTACCTATCCGCACCCTATCAGTATATAATACATAATTAACTTTGTTACTAACATACATACATGTATTAGTTTGATTT
>JAHPZR010048095.1:7500-10526 GCA_019787425.1 Platygyra sinensis
GAATTTGGCTAAGGGTGATAGGCACTTTAAGCTCTTGACTTGTCCCATTCAGAACTAAACTTAGCACTGGTGAAGGGCTAGACATGAAATGTCTGCTGTAAACTTCAATTTTAACTTGGCACTGAACTATTACAGTAACTACAATTTAAAACTTTTGAACAGTGTAATGTGCCATGCAGGAACTCAGATCCTTTTGGGTTTCAAAAATTTTCCTTAAGCTCTTGCACCTGCCATATAGTTATCGAAGGAGAAGATATATGTACCTTTAAAATAAGTTGCCGGCCCCTCTGTGAGACAACTGTTCAAATCATAGACCGCTCACAGTCCATAAGAGAGATTTGACCAGGTAAAAAGTAAGCAAACATTTGCTTTGCTGTTTTTTGTTAGTATAAGGGCAGGTCTGCAATCCTGCTGAATTTCATTGTTTTTAGGTTCACTCTGTCTGTTAATTTTTCCTAGATTGTGATAATGGTATGCAGAGAAATTGAGATGGGAAAGGTAGGCATTGTAATTACAGTATGTTAAGTGCTCAGTCTAAACTTGAGTGTTGGCATTGGCTAACTTGGAATTCCACAACAATAACAACAACAACAAGTTAAATTTGTCAAAATTTGTTTAATTTAATTAGTTTTACAAGATGGCCTTTTTTATATCTTATATTTTCCTCAAATGAAAATAAGAAAGCTATGAAATCAAACTAATACATGTATGTATGTTAGTAACAAAGTTAATTATGTATTATATACTGATAGGGTGCGGATAGGTACTGATAGGGTGCGGAAAAAAAAAGAAAAATTATGTGGAAATTTTCAGCAATATTATGCAGAAGAAAGTGACGATTATGCGGAAAAGACGCCAGATTATGCAGAAATTTCTAAAATTAATAAAGCTGTTCCCTTGGCTTTTTCAAACGTATAAAATACACGTTAACATCTTACTGAGAATTTAACTCCTTCATGACATGTTTGACCTTTGCTGCCATTCATGGACAGGTATTTCTTTGTTCAACGCCATTTTTCCATAGTTTTTACTCCAAAGCCTAGTAACCAGGCATTAAATCTGACGAGGAAAAATTGGATACTGGAAGTCTGAAAAATAGAACCCAGGCCCATCACCAGAAGATGCATGGAAAGCCTGGAAGTTTAAAATTGTTTCGAACAAGAAGGCATGTTTTGGTCGCTGTTTTGGGTGAATAACCCCTTCAAATGATCAATCTGTTCGCTATTTTTGGTTCTGAGGATGGTAAGCAGTTGCTCTCTCGCTTATATGTAGCAATTTTCTAGTTTTGTGTGGAAAATTGCCTTAAGGATGTGGAGGATGCAGATTGAAAGTAAATGTAGGCAAATTATGCGGATCCGCACCACCGCATCCTGTCAGATGCCCTGATACTAGCTTAAGGTCTAACCAAGATCTCAACTCAAGAATCCTGTTAATTCTTTGGTACATGTAAGATCCTACAGTGTATATTGTGGAGTACATTTTCTAATGAAGTCGTACTCTGGAAAATTTTCCCACCACTGATCCTGATGAGGAATTCACTGGGAATCTCTTTTCTTTCTTTCTTTCTTTTTTCTTTTTTTTTTTAACTGGCAGGTAGCTGCAATTTATTAGACAGGTTTTATTTAACAAATAAAGAAGCCTAAGCTGTGTATTACAGTGTGATAAAACACGATGGTCATTTGAGAACACGAGGGAAATGTAGAAAACACGAGTCGCAGGCGAGTGTTTTCTACATTTCTCGAGTGTTCTCAAATGACCGGAGTGTTTTGTCACACTGTAATACACGGCTTAGGCTTCTTCATTTGCTTTAAAATAAAGGTTTTTATGCAAGCAAAACAATAAAACACACTTTTTCTAATAAGTATGTTTTATACTCTGATAAAACATAGGTTTTTGACCAATCAGAGCGTGCGCAGGGTCCTACCTATATTTTAAATATATTTAATGTGCTATATTAGTTAATATCTTACATGTAAGTTATGAGCTCCTTTCTACTTCAGCTGAAATGTAAGCGGTATTGGCCAGAAAACAAAGATGAAATACTGACCTTTGCTGGATTGGAAATATCTTTGGTGAGTTCTGAAGTTAAATCATGTCTTACTTGACTATACAGGCCTTCTGATAGGGTGCGATTAAAAAATGCAAATTATGCGAAATTTTCAGGGGAGATTGTGCGATTAGAAAGGCCAATTGTGCGATAAATTATGTAAATTGTGCGATTTTTTTCCTAAGCAATTTAAAGCTTGTTTTATAAGGTTTCAGAGGACGAAAAACACTTCTGTGTTGCCCTAAAGACATTTTGAACACAAAGGAACAGTAATTGTATCTTCAGTTGACATTAGTTGAGATAAATTGAAACTGAGGTCTTCTGCACTATCAGTGCACCACGTTAAAAGTTGAAAGGTAACAGCTAACATGCAGTGAAATCATTGATCAAAATTGATACTCTTGCATGCTACAGTGTCTAACTACCTTCTTACGCTTTGTTTTTATGTGCAGTATTTTATTTTTGAACACAACAAACTGGCTTTTTAAATTTATTCTTCAAGGATCGTCAATATAACAATATTGAATTTTCAGTTTTTAAACACTTCTCAATTTGTGCAGACGTTTTGCAATTTAGAACCGTTTTTAGCGTTTGCTGTTTGCTTCCTTGGTTTTGCTCCACTCTCTGCTTGTGTATTGCTGACTTGAGGTGCTCGTCCACCACGGACTTTCAGAGATGGTCTATAACAATATTGCACGATGAGCAAAACATCAGTCCATCTCCCACGGAGAATGTACCTTCGGGATACTTTCTTGCTCAATCGTGAGCTGTCATATAAGGCGGAAGGTGGGAACTTGCTTTCTTGGTCAAAGAAACAGTGGGCGTTTTCACTACAAACTTATCCATGAGTATGGTTAACGAAAGAAATACATTTTGCCGAAGGACTGACAGCTTGGCTTATTTTTCACATCTGTATACTTGCAATAATTTCAGCTGTTCCGATTGGCTAACCCGAACAAAGGGGTTGTTTGTTACACCA
>JAHPZR010048096.1:0-2500 GCA_019787425.1 Platygyra sinensis
CTGTTGACGCCTCATCATATGGTTTGGGGGCATTCTTGTCACATGTCTTTGATGACGGTGAAGAAAAACCAATCGCGTATGCATCCCGCAGTCTCTCAGCAAGTGAGCGGAATTATTCAATGATCGAGAAGGAAGCTCTGGCAATTGTGTTTGGCATTAAGAAATTCCATCAGTACCTGTTTGGAAGACGTTTTTCATTGCTCACAGACCACAGACCTCTCACCTTGTTGCTTGGTCCCAAACGTGGTATCCCGGTGCTGGCCGCGTCCCGCCTGCAGCGTTGGGCTATTCAGTTGTCCGCCTATCAGTATGACATTGAATACCGGGCTTCCAAGGATCATGCCAATGCTGACGCTCTGTCTCGATTGCCAAGGAAGACCGTGGAAGAGCCAGATGATTGGAGCATCGAAGCTGATCAGGTTAACCGCGTTCAAATGGAACGAGCACCAATCACTGTGTCACAAATCCGCGAGGCCACTCGTGGGGATCCAGTTCTCTCTCGTGCGATGTATTACATTCTGCATGGTTGGCCAGCGGAAAAATGCATCCCAGACGAGTTGAAGATTTATTACAAAAAACAAGACGAGTTTACTGTTGAAGATGGCTGCATCCTTCGTGGCACCAGGGCAGTGATTCCTACCAAATTTCAGGCTGCTGTTTTATCGGAATTACATTTGAATTATCCCGGAATGGTCCGCATGAAGTCCTTAGCCAGATTACACGTGTGGTGGCCCAGCCTCGATCACGATGTCGAGCAAACAGTGCGAGATTTCCATGCCTGCCAAGCAAATCGCTGTAAGAGTCCAGAGAAAGTCAACAATCCTTGGATCTGGCCAACACGACCTTGGCAAAGAATACATGTCGACTTCGCTGGTCCGTTTAATGGTCAGATGTTTCTGCTTGTAGTAGATGCGAAATCCAAGTGGATTGAAGTATTTCCAATGTCCTCAACCACTGCATCAACGACCATTCGAGCACTACGTTTCCTGTTTGCCACTCATGGTCTACCAGAGGTCATTGTCTCAGATAACGGTCCGCAGTTCGTTGCTCAGGAAATGAAAGATTTCTTGAAGTCAAATGGAATTCGTCATTGCTTATCCTCACCATACCATCCAGCTTCCAATGGTGAAGTCGAACGAGCCGTAAGAACCTTCAAAGAGTCAATGAAGACCATGAAAGATGAGCCTGGAACCCTAGCAGACAAACTAGCAAGTTTCCTTCTGAGTTATCGGACAACGCCTCATACAGCAACTGGATGCACCCCTGCTGAACTCCTGATGGGTCGTAGAATTCGCACCCGGTTGAACATCTTGCATCCCGATTTGTCGGCTAAAATGTCCGAGAAAACGAAGCTTGGAAACCATACCACACGCCGTAACTTTCTACTTGGTGACCCAGTCATGGTTAGAGATTATCGAGATCGTAAGCGTCCGTGGATCAAAGGAGTCATTCAAGATCGCTTAGGGCCTGTTACCTATCAAGTTATGGTGGGGAATTTGTTTTGGAAACGGCACGTGGACCAGTTGCGATCCTTGGCTGGTTCAAAGGTTGCAGATACCGAATCAAACGCTGAGGTTCCTCTTGATGATGCTTATCCTGAAGTAACGCCTTTGCTTCATCCCGAACAACCGCCGATTGAATCTACTGACTCACAAGCAGATTCTACTCTGGTCGTTCCGCCAAGCCCTCTGAGTTCGCAAGATTTGGTTCCAGTCCCCGCACCAGAGACGCCCAATTTATCACAGCCGCCTGATGCGTCCACAACAGAAGAACCCGCTAAAGTTACTGAAGTACCAGCCAAAGCTCTAGTTCTAAGCGTTATCCTACCAGAATTCGTACTAAACCAAAACGTTTAATTGAAGAAATGTAATTAGTACATAGCATCAAACTGAAAGGATGATTTTGTTGGACAATGTTTAAGGACTTAGAATTGTAATTTTTTATTTGCGTCGGGGGAAGAGTGTAATGTTTATTAGTAGCGTTATGTAATTCCCCGAAGGGTTACATAACCCAAAACTGTCATGCATGTATTATTCGTACTTAAGCGCGCATATTGTAATTTGTAGTTAGTTAATGTTTACCGGTCGTGGATTAAAAAGGTTCTTTTTTAAATCGGAGTCTTTTGAGTCGAAGAACACAACAGTGGCGATCGAAGTGAATTGTGCAATCATATCTGCCGTGTTGAGATCTTCAACCCTTTTCAAGAATTATAACTCCTCTGAAGAGCGAATAATCTCTTTCGAGAGAACCAAGACGAATCCTGATAAACTCCCTCGCGATAACAACGCGTCAAATTACATTGCACATAATTTGCATAAACTTTCAAGTTGTCAGTGTTTTTTGAAAATAACTTCCGAGAATTTGGGATTCCTATCGCAGTTTGCGAAGAAATAATCAGGCTCCATACTTTTATTGAATCAAGACAGGAGAATTCTTAATTTTATGGGCGAAGATACAGCAGTCTGTTTTGCTATTTATTTTGGCTTCACTCGTCTAGTTC
>JAHPZR010048096.1:7500-19432 GCA_019787425.1 Platygyra sinensis
TTCCAGTGCGATAGGTCAGTCCAAATTTGTTTACTTTTAGCGCCTCCATCTTTCTGAAGTCGCAATGCTTACCAAGCTTCCAAAACCCTGAAAAATGTCGTTAATTTTGTGAAATCTGCACCCTACGTGACCAAAACGTGCTCCATTTCTTTGACAAACATTCATAGTTTCGTGCTCCAAACGAAACATTTTCATTGGTCCAGTCGATACAGTTGTCTGGTAAACTGTCTCGTTTGAAAAATAAACATGCACGAAAAAACGTTTACGCTTCACGGTTAAACGCAAAATGGTAGTAAAGTTTCAAAAGCACACTTTGTTTTCAATTTCGCCTCTGTAGCATTGTAGCAATGTTCCTGTCCTGTTCCTGTAGCGATGTTCCTGTCCGTTTCAGGGCACAGCAGCGAGTAAAGTATAGCTAACAACAGCTCACGGTTAAGAGTATCAAAACTAAAATGTCAAAAGTGTCTCCGACACTACATCAAGCTGATTTGGCAATCACAAACCACAGAACACAAAAATCTTCACCGTCATTTACGCTCCTTACATTCAAACTCAATCAAATGACCTCTAGGTTGACCGCGACGACAAGTTTTCCGGGGTAATTTTCAACTCCTGTAATTTTCAAGGCAACGTCCAAGCTTTTCGCTCACAGGGCTGCTCCGATGAACAAAAACTGACTTGATTTTTCCGGCATTTTCTTCAAGATTTGTATATTTTGCAGTTCAATTCTGCTTTCGCTGTAAGTTTTCATCCCACGAGAAGCGACGCTCGAGTCAGGTTTGACAGTGGCGTGGTTTTTCTCGACCAATCACAATTCTTTGCTACGCATAGTAACCAATGAAATTGACTTCATTTTCTATAGATCATAGATCACGTCAAATGGCTTTTTTGGTGTTCGCCAAGTGGCAAGGCGGGCAAAGGCCGGCTTTCGCGTATGTTAAATATTTTGAAATAAAAAAGCTTTATGTCTGGTAGTTTGTTTGTTATTATATACAAACAAATAGATTTCATGTTGCCGTGCATCTGCTCAGTAATAGATCACAGAAGACGTTAATATGGTAAGAACATCAGTGACGCACTCGGCTACGCCTCGTGTGCCACTTTTTAGTTCTTACCACATTTTTGACGTCTTCTGTGATCTATTACTGAACAGATGCACAGCAACATGAAATCTATTTGCTAGATGGATGCACGCGGAGGTTGCTGAACATGTTAGAAGCGTAAGAGTCGCACGAGGCGATGGCCGAGTGCGACTCTAGCTTCTAGTGCTTAGCAAATCTCCCAAGTGCAATCCATAACCCCAATAATGCACGCTATGGCGTTTAGCATTTGTTTTATAACATAACATCGAGATATTGAAAAAAAAGAAGTCTTTTTATACAGCCTGATCACAGAGCGCGCGCCTTGCTTTAGTTCTTGGGTACGTGAGCAGCATACACCATGGGCAAATATTAATTGCTGAACTAACCAATCAGAGCGCGCGCTTTGCTTTAGTTATGCTATAATTAACAAATAAAGAAGCCTAAGCCGGTATTACCACTCCTATAAAAATGGTCATCTGAGAACACGAGGGAAATGTAGAAAACACGAGCCGCAGGCGAGTGGTTTTCTACATTTCTCGAGTGTTCTCAAATGACCGGAGTGTTTTACCACAGTGTAATATACGGCTTAGGCTTCTTCATTTGCTTAAAATATAGATTTTACACGCGCAAAACAATAAAACACGCTTCGCCAGTAAGTTTAGCCAAAACTTTGAGCAAAAGAAATCACGTTTACTAACCGAAGACAAGATGCAAATACAAAGCAAACGAAGCGGGCCAAAGCGGTAAAAAAGGTAGCAAGCTAATTATGCGCGAACCATGTAACAATGAGGCATAACTAAACAACTTTGCCGGATTGTCACGCATCTGGGTGGTTGGGCTAGACACATAGTGTGCTATTCCATAGCTTACATATGAATTATTTTAATTCTTCGAATTTTAATTTTAATGCACATTTGATCTCAAATTAGATATACATATATAAATTAGATATCACATAGGTTAACAATATTTTTATCATAGGTTCTTATTTGTTTATCATTTGTATTAGTTTCACGTTTCATGTTTAAACGAGCTTTCAGCTTGTAGGTGGCAACGTGGTTAAATAAAGTGTTATTATTATTATTATTATTATTATTAACAGCGTGCAATACGAAGCGGAACGACAGCGTGCACAATGCGTCACGCTACGTGACTAAAACCACATACGAAATATTCTTCCGCTCTCCTAAGTAGATTAGCAATAAACCACAAGCGAAGTTAGGCTGTGGATAGGTAGTGAACAAGCAGTTACAAATAGCTAGAGGTCAATGCGTAAATTAAGCACTACGTCATAGTCAGGTATTAGTGGACAGTCAAGTACGGAGTTCATAGGGGCAGCTAAGTGACAAGTCCTTGAGGTAACTCGGACGACGGGTAGGACGGCTAGACCGGCGTGGGCCAGATGAGAAAGCAGGACTTCGAGATAGGAGCATCAATGATGTCAGACACGCATCCACCCGGGAGAGGAGAAGACTCGGCGCAGGAGTAATGTCAGACTGAGGATCTGGCGGAATAGCGAGCTCGCTAAGAACTAAAGCAGGAACAGGATTCAGAGTGCTCTGAGGCGTAGGAACGTAAGCGGTTCCTCGTCAACGTACCCAGCCATAAGCGGCTCTTCGTCGATATCTTCAAGGTAGGAATCGGAGCTGTAACGGCGAGAAAGGTGAGAAGTCTTCTCGTTAGGTCAGGAACGCGATACCATTCAGACAGTTTGACGCGATTGGATGTAGAACGCAGGTGTGAACCAGTAAACTTACGTACGTTGCACCCCAGGCCATCTATGGAGACCACAAGATACCGATTGCGGGCATGCGTCTTGGAGCCATCAGAGGTAATGTAAACCAAATCGCCGACCTGAACGGGCATGGAAGGACGAGGACAGCAGCTAAGGGATTTGGATCTCTCACTAGCGGGATGGTTACCGAGCCGCAAAGAATGCTGTTGTCGAACAACTTGGAGGTCAGAAAAGGGATCTGTGCGTTGGTGAATTGGTCGCGTTGAAAGCCACATCTCGCGGGCAGACAATCCTCTGTTGCGGATACGGGTGTCGAGATTGGCAGTCGCCACAGCTAAGGAGAGAGGAGTGATTGCACCACTCTCAGGACAAATACGGAGGAGCTCATCACCAAGTTCAGCGACGCATTTCTCTGCCACAGGATTCTTGTTTGGGTTTTGACTCGACCGACTTCCACCGTAAAGCCACACTGTTAAGGATTTCATCACCGCACAGCGAAGCGAAGCCAGGAGCGGGATCTACCCTTATGACGGAAGGGGGGCCAGAAAGAGGGCGCAGCTCAACAACAACAACAACAACAACAACAACAACAACAACAAACAACAACAACAACAACAACAACAACAACCTTTATTTACACTATTCTGGTAGAAGAAAAAGAAAGGAGGAAAATAACAAAGTATAGAAAACAAAATAATGGAAGATTTATACTTATATATTATTTCACAGGTATCACAAAGGAGTAAATGTAAATCCGTTCAAGCTCAGTCAAACGTCTCTCACGATTCGCTCGTACATGTATGTTCTTTGTCGGCGAGTTCATGTGGTATAAAAAGCACTTTTCTAAGTGTGGTCAGCCTCATATTCTTTGCATGTCATCTAAGGTCATCGTAGAGTGATGACAGATTACTATGTGACATTGAAATATCAGCCAAAACAAAGAGCTATCGCCTGAAAAGTGTTTGATGCTTAAAAGTGACTCGATTCTGCTTCATTCTGCTTTACAAACAACATAATCGGACTTAAGGCACTCAATCCATTGAGATATATACCTGAAGTTATGAAAACCGCGTCGGCAACCTAAACTTTTTGTGTAACTTTTCACAAATTCCCCTGTCTAATATTAGCATGTTTACTGTGTTGTTCACGGCTGATGTCGGTTTTTTTTCTTCTTTTTTTAGCTTGCTTTCTGGTTAGGGATTTGTTTTCAAGTGAATGTAGGCATAATTACTCTCCCCCCCACCTCAACACCCGCTCCGACGCGCCCCTATGTTTTTGTCCCTACCCACAATTCTTTCTTTAGTACAAGTGACACTGAGTTATTTGAAATAAGTGCGCGCCAAGAGCTGGTTTTAGTGCCGCTTAGCAGTTTACTGTTAGATATTGTGCAGTGATAATTTTTGAACAGGAATGTCACGTAACTTATTCGTCTGTAATGTCTGTCTTTATTTCCAAAAACGTACCCGCAGATTTGAACACCTCGATTTAGGTAACTGGTTTTCTTGTTTCCTTTTAGAAAAGGGGGGGTGGGGGGGGGGGGATTCCTTAATAGACCTTTTACATGCCGCGCGGGGACTGGTCACTGGAGGTATGCGACCGCCATCTTTGATATGGCACATGGCTAATTTGCACTTGTGTTGACCTTTGATCGCCAGCTGAAATGACACCTTACAGTGAAGAAACTTGTAAAACTTTAACCCAAAACTGCTTAGAGGAGTTTATCAAGGAAAAGAAATCCAATCAGAGGATTCAGGCGTTTTTCGTGGAAGATTACGTTCACGATCTTTTTATCACATTTCACCAAGATGAATGTTGTGTTATGAAAGGAAAATGCTGCCGTTCGATGTCCAAATCGGAAAAGCCGCATGAGATAAAAATGATCTTGGAATTCGCCGACTCAGGATCGAACACCGTGTTTAGAAGATGTTCTTGCAAAGCCGGGCAGGGATATTGTCATCATCTCTCGGCTTTACGGCCTACGCGGAGTTGAGTTCTGTGAAGGAGAAAGATGGTGTTTGTATTTGAAAGCCCTAGCAATGGCGTGTACCTAGAGGTACAAAAATCGATCCGCAGCGCTGGATGCAGCTAAATTTTTCAAAACCATCAGTGGGAAAGGAATCAACAAGAGGTGCATCACTCTGCCCTTCACAATGAAAGGATCCTAACTTTCCTATTATTAATGACATCATACCAAGCCATTATTTTGTGTGAAATGTTTTATGCTGTGAAATAAGGCCTTTGAAACAATTTTTGTCTTTTATTGGCTGCTTGTTGTTTCTGTATTGTTGTACTTTCATTGACAAGTTTACATTTACACAGCAAATGTCTGAAGTACATCTGTATGTATCTTGCATTTTAGCTAACACTTGTAATTATTAGTTACTGTGCGATGATTGGTGACTGAAAATTGACTAAAAGTGCAGACTGTCCAGATCTGTTTTAGCAGATCAGCCTGATTAATTGGAAATACACTTTGTAGGATTTTAAACGTCTTAATTCTGCTTATCGCCCTCTCTCAACATGTATTCTCACATTTGCAATTTCCTGAGTCTCTTTTACTTGATCCTCTCAAAACTGTCCCAGATTACCGGTATTGAGGAAAGGAGGAATATTATGAGTACCTCCTAGAGGCTCTGGTAGGTCATTTATTACAACACCTCTATCAGCCATCACATTGTCCCCTCTTTCAAGCAATGTCAGAATTCCAGACTGTTTGGTGATTTCCTTGTCTGATAATGCCTCCAGTATACATGTACAACTGAGATACAAACATAACACAACCTGAGGGTACAATACCCAACAGAGCTTTGGCGATAGTGCATATTGTGAAAAAATATTTCAGCCCAAACGCGTCTCTTTATTGATAGATATGAAATAATCGTATTGTTTTGATCAAGGATCAAAGTAGCTAATTACATTGTATGGCGCGATCGATTACATCAGACCTTCAGAGTCTCAGTTTCCTTACCGGCCCTTACCTTGTGCTCCGTCCCGCTAGTTCAGCAACGTAATTTCGCACCCTCTCCCTCCCACCCGAGGACTGCTTTTTATTAAACAACAATATTTCACTCCAGGCGTGTCTCTTTATTGATTGATATGAAATAATTTAAGCCCACCATCACCCGTAAATGAAGAGAACACACTCGAGTGAGCTCAGTTAAAGTAACCAATTCCCCTTCATCACGACGTATTTTTACCTTCCATTTCTTCTTTTTCGACTCGCATTTTGGAAAGCGATGGAAGAATAGTTCTTTTTCCCTGGATGGCTTCGAATGGCAGAGAGGAACACACACACTGCTTAACCATGGCCGACCTGTCTCACCTTTCCCAGTTTCAAGATGGCGGACGCATACCTCCAGTGACCAGTCCCCGCGCGGCATGTAAAAGGTCTATTGCAGAGGCTTGTAGAGCTGACCTAGCCGGCCAAAACCGAGGAGGCATCATAGTCTCCCCCGCGTATACGCATAAAGAATATGTGAAATATTGGTGTAGTATGCGAATCAATCCTAGGCGCGCACGGTGGTCTCGGGTAATCGGTCGGGTTTCGCCATCGGCGAGCGGCATTTCAAGCTAGGTGAATACGGCCTGCATTACGATTTTAGCGCAATCAAATAAATTCGCTTTCAAATTGCCAAGATTCTAAAAGATCCTGAAGATGGATTTTGGGAGAAAAACAGCTCAGAGGGTAACGTAGGAATTCTGAAGGAATTGGAGGTCAGTGTTCAGTTGCAACAATAGCTAAATACCCTTTCGATCGTCAGTTTTATCTTTGGCATCTCGTTTCTTTGGATCGCTTATTTTTACTCAGTAATCTTACGTGGCGCAGAGCGCATGTGACAGCTAGGTGACTAGCAGGGATCCAAATGTAAATGTAAATGTTTTGCATCGTTTTCGTTGAGGGCAAAAAGCTTTATTTTACTCTAATTTGCATATATGGCGACTGTAACGCGATACTTCTGTTTACGTCTCGGAAAAAATTCTCGACTTTTGTTCTGCTTTCGAGATACGTTTGCTCGTATATCAAGACAAATGGTTTGTTTCAGCATCAAACTAGAACAACAGAGTGGTTTGATATATTTTTTTTCCAGAATGCACTTCGTCAGAGTATTAAGTAAAAAATATCATGGGATACAATGACTTAAACGGAATGTGTTGGTTTAGTAGTAACTCTGTTGATTCTTTGGATCATATTTATGGTAAGATGCCTAAGTTACTTGAACAGTTTGAGTGATATAGTTTACAAAAAATATAGAATTTTAGTTCATATAATAACGTTCAACATTACTGTTTTCAATCAGCAGAAATAAAAGAAAGCGGGGGCAACTTTAGTGAAAACTATTACTAGTCTATTTTTTTTTATTATTTAGCCCAACCCACCCCGCCCCCCTTTGCCCCTTATCCAATCGGCGTTAAGTTTTACCCAGGCTACACTCGGCTGAATATCAGTTCGCGCGGTTTCTCGGAGGCGGCGTTGTTCAATTAGCTTTCTATAACTGCTGTCTAAAGGAAGTCTGCCGGAGGACATCATGAAGTCCAATGAAGGTGCAAGACTAACGATTTGCTAGCAAGCGTCGTCCATTATCATGCATGAAGCCGCCCTGAGATGTGTTAGGCGCGGGGACGTCATTTAGTCCCGTTATCGTAGTCCGTTTGGCCCGCTGCATGTGACGATAATATAATGTTGTGCTTGCTTTAGACAGCAAAGAGTCTTAGCCACATCAATTTAGGGCTAAGATGTGCAACGGAGCAGACATTTCTAGCTGCTGTTGGCGTTATTTGGCCTAAATTTTGATGCGGCTTAAGACTTAGAAAAATATCTGTGTATAGTGTAAGGGTGAATAAAGTTGTTGTTGTCGTAAAGTTGTTGTTGTCATAGGTGACATGCTACTTCCCGCCGTTGGAAATCGAAGTACATCCGGGACATTGCTATTTGCGAGTAAAACATGGCCACGAACAGAGTGCAGGAAAGCACGTCAAAGGCTGATCGATCGTGAGTAAACCTTTCATTTCCTTGTTTTATCAATTCCAGGCGTTTTCGGCCTAGCTAACTATCAGCCGTGTCTGTAATTCGCTAGCGCGGGCGAGATTTCTTGTTGTGGTTTCCGGTCGATAATTGACTTGTTGACAACATTTGGCAATTAATTATGTCCGAGTTTATTTGAAGTTCAATCGACTTTCCATGTAGGAAGCTCTCGGTCAGTCCATTTAGGACGATTTAGGCCCTTAGAAAGCTATAGATCAGCTCTCCGCTGTCGTTTTGATATATGTACGTTCGCGTTTATTTAGACTCGAATTTCATTTTAAATCACTGTTAATTAAATTGTACAATTTGTGATTCAACGAAAACACGGTGAATTTAGTCTTCCTGGCCTCGAAAGGCCCATACAGAAGATTTAGTTCTTTCTTTCTGAGCTACGATAACCCTTGTGGAGAGCTAGCTCTAGGAGAGAATTGTATCAAGATTATCAGTGACAAATTCTCTAGGTTTTTTTGTTTCGTTTCCTCAGAAACGAAACGGTATTGTTTTCAGTTCAGGGGTGAACTATTTACATAGTGACGGTAATATCCAATCAGAGTAAAGTTCGTAATTGTAAATGTAAATACAGCGGCAAAATTTCCGCCAAAATTCTGTGCATCGAAATGTAACATTTCAATTGTTGCCTTGTACGAAATGGGGAATTATCGATTGAAACTCTCTTTATCGGTATATTACACAAGAAAACTACAAACTGGACTTCTAATCGCATAGTGATAGTAAAAGGGAAATATATTTTCGAGGTTGAGACGCCGCCACAGCACGCGATTTGATCCCCAAGAGATATTTTAAGCCGATTGAAGCAGTTAGTTTTGTTTAGTTCAACAAAGAAATGGTACTGTTTTTCGTTTTAGAGTGATTTATTGACATAGTGAGTATGAGAGTTGTCAATGTATAAACGCTTGTAATTCAGAAGATAAACATGTGCAGCAAAAACACCCTGTTGAAACTGACTTAATTTAATTTCGAGTCACGGAAACAAAAGGAACTTAAAGAAATAACTGGAGACTTAAATGATTTAAGTCAGACTGGAACGATGCGATCTAAAGAAAGAATTGTGGGTAGGGACAAAAACATAGGGGCGCGTCGGAGCGGGTGTTGAGGTGGGGGGGAGAGTAATTATGCCTACATTCACTTTGAAAACAAATCCCTAACCAGAAAGCAAGCTAAAAAAAAGAAGAAAAAAAAAAACCGACATCAGCCGTGAACAACACAGTAAACAAGCTAATATTAGACAGGGGAATTTGTGAAAAGTTACACAAAAAGTTTAGGTTAGCCGACCCGGTTTTCATAACTTCAGGTATATATCTCAATGGATTGAGTGCATTAAGTCCAATTATGTTGTTTGTAAAGCAGAATGAAGCAGAATCGAGTCACTTTTAAGCATCAACCACTTTTCAGGCGATAGCCCTTTGTTTTGGCTGATATTTCAATGTCACATAGTAATCTGTCATCACTCTACAATGACCTTAGATGACATGCAAAGAATATGAGGCTGACCACACTTAGAAAAGTGCTTTTTTATACCACATGAAACTCGCCGACAAAGAACATACATGTACGAGCGAATCGTGAGAGACGTTTGACTGAGCTTGAACGGATTTACATTTACTCCTTTGTGATACCTTGAAATAATATATAAGTATAAATCTTCCATTATTTTGTTGTCTATACTTTGTTATTTTCCTCCTTTCTTTTTCTTCTACCAGAATAGTGTAAATAAAGGTTGTGTGTTGTTGTTGTTGTTGTTGTTGTTGTTGTTGTTGTTGTTGTTGTTGTTGGTTGTTGTTGAGCTGCGCCCTCTTTCTGGCCCCCCTTCCGTCATAAGGGTAGATCCCGCTCCTGGCTTCGCTTCGCTGTGCGGTGATGAAATCCTTAAACAGTGTGGCTTTACGGTGGAAGTCGGTCGAGTCAAAAACCCCAACAAGAATCCTGTGCGCAGAGAAATGCGTCGCTGAACTTGGTGATGAGCTCCTCCGTATTTGTCCTGAGAGTGGTGCAATCACTCCTCTCTCCTTAGCTGTGGCGACTGCCAATCTCGACACCCGTATCCGCAACAGAGATTGTCTGCCCGCGAGATGTGGCTTCAACGCGACCAATTCACCAACGCACAGATCCCTTTTCTGACCTCCAAGTTGTTCGACAACAGCATTCTTTGCGGCTCGGTAACCATCCCGCTAGTGAGAGATCCAAATCCCTTAGCTGCTGTCCTCGTCCTTCCATGCCCGTTCAGGTCGGCGATTTGGTTTACATTACCTCTGATGGCTCCAAGACGCATGCCCGCAATCGGTATCTTTGGTCTCCATAGATGGCCTGGGTGCAACGTACGTAAGTTTACTGGTTCACACCTGCGTTCTACATCCAATCGCGTCAAACTGTCTGAATGGTATCGCGTTCCTGACTAACGGAGAAGACTTCTCACCTTTCTCGCCGTTACAGCTCGATTCCTACCTTGAAGATATCGACGAAGAGCCGCTTATGGCTGGGTACGTTGACGAGGAACCCGCTTACGTTTCTACGCCTCAGAGCACTCTGAATCCTGTTCCTGCTTTAGTTCTTAGCGAGCTCGCTATTCCGCCAGATCCTCAGTCTGACATTACTCCTGCGCCCGAGTCTTCTCCTCTCCCGGGTGGATGCGTGTCTGACATCATTGATGCTCCTATCTCGAAGTCTGCTTTCTCATCTGGCCCACGCCGGTCTAGCCGTCCTACCCGTCGTCCGAGTTACCTCAAGGACTTTGTCACTTAGCTGCCCTATGAACTCCGTACTTGACTGTCCACTAATACCTGACTATGACGTAGTGCTTAATTTACGCATTGACCTCTAGCTATTTGTAACTGCTTGTTCACTACCTATCCACAGCCTAACTTCGCTTTGGGTTTATTGCTAATCTACTTAGGAGAGCGGAAGAATATTTCGTATTGTTGTTTAGTCACGTAGCGTGACGCATTGTGCACGCTGTCGTTCCGCTTCGTATGCACGCTGTTAATAATAATAATAATAATAATAATAACACTTTATTTAACCACGTGCCACCTACAAGCTGAAAGCTCGTTTTAAACATGAACGTGAAACTAATAACAAATGATAAAACAAATAAGAACCTATGATAAAAATATTGTTAACCTATGTGATATCTAATTTATATATGTATATCTAATTTGAGATCAAATGTGCATTAAAATTAAAATTCGAAGAATTAAAATAATTCATATGTAAGCTATGGAATAGCACACTATGTGTCTAGCCCAACCACCCAGATGCGTGACAATCCGGCAAAGTTGTTTAGTTAGCCTCATTGTTACATGGTTCGCGCATAATTAGCTTGCTACCTTTTTTACCGCTTTGGCCCGCTTCGTTTGCTTTGTATTTGCATCTTGTCTTCGGTTAGTAAACGTGATTTCTTTTGCTCAAAGTTTTGGCTAAACTACTGGCGAAGCGTGTTTTATTGTTTGCGCGTGTAAAATCTATATTTTAAAGCAAATGAAGAAGCCTAAGCCGTATATTACACTGTGGTAAAACACTCCGGTCATTTGAGAACACTCGAGAAATGTAGAAAACACTCGCCTGCGGCTCGTGTTTTCTACATTTCCCTCGTGTTCTCAGATGACCATTTTTATAGGAGTGTAATACACGGCTTAGGCTTCTTTATTGTGTAATTATAGCATAACTAAAGCAAAGCGGCGCGCTCTGATTGGTTAGTTCAGCAATTAATATTTGCCATGGGTGTATGCTGCTCACGTACCCAAGAACTAAAGCAAGGCGCGCGCTCTGTGATCAGGCTGTATAAAAAGACTTCTTTTTTTTCAATATCTCGATGTTATGTTATAAAACAAATGATAAACGCCATAGCGTGCATTATTGGGTTATGGATGCACTTGGGAGATTTGCTAAGCACTAAGAAGCTAGAGTCGCACTCGGCCATCGCCTCGTGCGACTCTTACGCTTCTAACATGTTCAGCAACCTCCCGCGTGCATCCATCTAGCAAATAGATTTCATGTTGCCGTGCATCTGCTCAGTAATAGATCACAGAAAGACGTTTCAAAATGTGCGAGGTAAGAACTAAAAAGTGGCACACG
>JAHPZR010048097.1:0-11948 GCA_019787425.1 Platygyra sinensis
GAGCCCCTTTAAGCTCAAGCATCTGTTGCAAATTATATGTATACAGATTTGGCGTATAGATTATGCCCGGCAGCAGCATAAAAAGGAAGCATGTCTCTGAGAGACTGCAGGTGCAGTTCCCAATTCCCCGTACGTTCTGCTTCGATAAACTGACGGAGAAGAGCCACCATGTCCATATATTGCAACCAAAGACGTGCTGTGGGATGGTTCGCTAGTTCCTTCTTTTTTATATCCACTCTTTCTTTGGCTGTGTCTAGCAGGCTGTCTGAATAGATTTCGGCTATTCCGATATCGCCAGTCATTAACCTTTCATACAATTCGACTGCCTTGTGAATTGGATCGGGAACTTCCCTTTTGATTACAACACTGTCAGGCGCTGGAACGTTTTGACTTGGGTCTTTGCCTTTCACTGGCTCTGTTTCTTCAACATTAAGAACATCACTCTCCATTACAACTTTTTCGGGTACTGGAACTGTTTGCCTTGGTTCCCCGCGTTTCACTGCCTCTGTGTCTTCAACATTGAGAACATCGCGCTCAACCACAACGCTGTCGGGCACTGGAACTGTTTGACTTCGGTTCCCGCGGTTCACTGGCTCTGTGTCTGCACCATTAAGGTCATCGCGCTCAACTACAACGCTGTCGAGTACTGGAGCTGTTTGCCTTCGATCTTTCACAAGCTCTCCCTCTTCATAATTCTTGGCAAAACACGCTTTGGGTAGACTTAAATTGCAATTGAAGGCATCGGCGGTGAGAATTGCATTTAGAGCATTTTCCCCTAGTAAATGTCCTCTGAATGCCCTTTGAACAGCTTTGCCGCTGAGCATGTCCCACCGTATTTGAAGCATTCACACACTCTAAAAGTTCTTCAATACCAGAACCAGACATAATGCTGCCTATGCAACCAAGAAAACTCATTTCTGCGTTGAATCCTCCCAGATGAAGTATTATAGAGCGCAGTTCACTGTCTTGTTGTTCACTCTCTACGATAAGCTGCGCTTTTTCACCACAAGGGTTGGTCGAATGTAATAATAGGCGTGGTATGTTGTCTTTTACATTGTGCTTCTACAAATTTAAGCGTTGAATATATACAGCTCATGTTTGTTGGATCTATGTCAATCATTGGTAAGAATGTAACAGAAGATTTTCCGGGATGGCTTCCTTTGCTTATCGTCTGCATTAATCCAGACCAATTTGGCTTGGGGGATCGGATTGGCCAAACTAAACTGCAGAGAAAGTCTAACTTCCAAGATTTATTGACGTTAGAAAGACTTGGCAGTTTCTTATAAACCAAAGGCACTTTGACATCATTAGCCGTCTTGTAATAGTGAATATCAATCTTTCAAATATTTGCTATCTCTGCAGCCGTGGTGGAACACCTCGGTATTGCCGGGAGAATCTGGATGCGTGGCCAGAGTAACAGCAGCTATTATCCCCATACCATGAAAAGTGTTCTGTCCGTCCAACGTACAGACATTGTGGTCTACATTATCTGCTACATATTGTACAAAGTGACCAGGGCTTAAAACAAGAATATCTGTGCCTTTCGTTTGCGCCGCACTCATTTCAAATTTCTTAACTTCAGTGTAAGAAGAACAAAACCCATGACTATTAAAGGAATCAATTAAAAATTGGATCCATAATGGTGGTGCATTTGGACTGCCAGGCCGATTTGAAGAGGAGCTATCAGGACCCTGGGCCGAGCGGCTTGAATAATGGCTTGCCCTATGGAAGTAATCTTTCGCTCTGCACTCTTTTCGTTAAATATTGTTCTCAGAAACAAATACAACGTTTCAGGTAGAAAAGCGCAGTTCTCATCCAAAGACGAAATCTCTCCAGGTAATGGATAAAAACTTTTGGAGATGTCCTTACTTTTGATGTCGTTTTCACGAGATCAGCAGCTGCCTTAATCACTCTGATTTTATCTGCTTCAGGGTCAGCATCTCTAGAAGCGTCATAAAAATTTTGCAAGATGGTCAAAGCTGAACTCCTAAATGTTACGACATCAGCCTTACCATTGATACTAGCAATAACGATGGTTTCCGTTAGTTTGATGAGAAAGCGGTACTTGCTTCCCCGTCCGAAAATTGGTTCTGCAAACTTGGTGATAAATTGCACCTGCTGTAATGAGATCTTGGGAAAAAGATATTCTGCCATGCACTTTCTCAGCCCAACCGTCTCTTCGCTCCTCACAAATTCGGTTTAATGTGGTTTGAAAATCTAATGTTCTAACAGGAAAAACATCATGTCCTCTTTTGTTTCCCGTAAGTTTAGCAGGCTGCTGCAAAATAAACATCGTTCACCAAAATCAAACGTTGGTTCACTGGAACGCAGGGTACGACTTGCACTAGAGGCTGTTTCTTCATCAGCCGTATGTTTCTTGATGTAGGAACGAATAACCTTTACATGACAGTAATTCTGCCTACATTTTTGATGTACACGCTGTCCTGCAAAAGTTTGGAGTGTGTCGCCACGTAGTTTACTTGCATTGTTGATGCCATTGCTTCCTTTTTGCCTAACTTCCACTGTTTCGAGGCCATTGGTTGATAACTCCTTGCAAATTACACAATACTCCATCGTGTGATGTTAACCGGACGATAATAAAACCACATCTTTAACCATCTATACTTTACCTTCACACGACATTTTTCACTCAAGTACCACTCTGGACGTCCAACAATGCGTTTTTACCAATACTCGTCTAAATAAATGTCTTGTGAAGCGAGGATCTTTGTTAGTTTGAAGGCAAGAGAATCGTCCAGAGCAGTTGCACGGAGCAAGAATTTTCAAAACCAAACAATCGAGAGTCTTTAGAGTCACTGATACACATATATACTTATTGATAGAGAAACTAATTCAAGGGTTTCCAGTTCTCGAAATGAAATTTCTTCGATGTGATCAAAAAGTTGCTGAAATCTTTACATTTATACACGTGCACGCATTTTGGTTTCCAATTACGCCTATTGTTTTTAGCTGTTTGCTGTAAAAATGTACGTATATATTTTGAATAAATCGCGCGGCAGCCATTTTGAATTTAGAAAAAGAATTCAAGCATAAAACTGTAATTTCACCATTTTATCCTTCGAAACATTTGGTAGACTTTTGACATGTTATTTATAGGCATCAGAAGAATAACTTCCGGCAAAAATAAATTCTGTTGCAATTACTTCAAGGTTCGGTCTTTTTTTCTCGTAGAATGACTAGACTAATCTTCGGTACTCTCGTGCAGTCCTTCGCATCACCCGATGATTGGCCGAGTAGTCATCGATATGCAAACGAAGATCTCTGCTGCCAGTCCTTTCGGACCTGGAGGTATCCTTCGAACAATTGAGGTGAGTTATTTAATGTTTTACACCACTGTCATTTACTTCTGCTCACAGCTTTCCCTATTTGTTCCAATTGAATCCCAGATGAAAGGTTGCGTGAGGATTAGGACGAGATAAACCTCGAAGATTATTTAGGATACTGGAGTATTGATTTAAACTTCGGGGGGGGGGGACCGCCTATGCCAAACAAGCGTAAACTTACATGTAAGTCTTAACAACCCTTGCCGATAGTGGATACTCCATAATTTTAAAAGTACCTTTAGCCTCGTATGGGAAAAAACTTGGCCTCTCTGCTGGAAGAATATTGCGTTATGTGAACGGTGCCTCTTCGCACGAATTTATATCGAGCTCCGATGTTTCAAATTGCGCCGCTCGAACCACCATGTTGGATATGGTGATCGAAAACCATCAATGTGAAAGCTGTGTGTAGTTGTGAAAGACACGAAACAACTAGTTCAGGTAACTGTGATATCGTAATGATCATATTGGAAATCAGTCATCAACTGCTGTGGAACTGCTGTGGACAGACTGTCTGTCATAAAGCTTTTAATTGTAAACAATCGACTTTCGAATCAGTCTAGAGACAGCGAACCATCTAGACTTGCTGGTGATGTAGGTTTTTTTTTCAGGATGTTATGGCCAGTCCCACGTTTCATTGGAATGGTAGAGCGCTAGCGTTGGTCAATATTGTAGGGAACATCCCACGAGATTTACTGAAATCAAATTTCTCACGCTCTCGGAGACGTACATGTAATTCAATCCACTTAATTGCAGAAATCGGGCAATGTTATGGATGTAGATAATTTACACTATGTATCAACAGCACCATTCAACTTTTGTACAAATGTCAGCTGTCACTTACACAGTTTCTGCTGATGTTTGAAACTAACTCTACTCTATCAATAGAGAATGGCTGTTGCGTTAAATGTAAAGTTTCTCTTCGATATCACGAAAAGGAATTATAGAAACATTTAACCTACCTTCTTTGAGAAAAAAATAATGAGTTACAAAATTTCACATTAATAATAATAATACTAATAATAATAATAATAATATAATAATAATAATAATAATAATAATAATAATAACTTTATTTCTATGGCGGTATATACAAAAGCTCTATATCGCTTTACAATCTAATAAATATCTAACTAACGATAATATAATCTAATATACAGTAAACACCTAGTTACATGTTTATCTGGCTACAAATGCGTACATATATCTTACATTGCGTTTCATGATCATTTTTTAGGATAATATGTGCCATTAATACTTGGGTATCTTATGGGAAGCCTTGATTGGCATATTGATCCGGATGTATCACTCGACACCTAGCGCAATACGTCGGTTGTTACTTGACTGACACCCAAGTGATATTCAACCGATACTCAACCGACTAGCAACCAGTGTCACAATTGATACTCAGTTGATATAGTGACTGAGGTATATTTATAGCGGTCGATATAGTGAGTGGTACACTGACACTTCACCGATACTTCACAGACATTTTGCCAAGTATAGTGATACTTACTGTTTACAAACAAGTCTTTTGATATTTAAATTTTGCCAGCCACAGAACAAAAGAACTCTTTGTTTCGACAGCCAATAAATCTCTGATTGGCATCTTTTGACAATAGGTGAGGTAACAGTGAGTATCGCTATATTCTTTAAAACATCAATCAATTTATTGGACAATATATCGACCGATTTATTGGTCGTCCGAAGCGATTTCAGTAGGCCGCCATATTGGTGGAATATAGGATTTTCTTATAGGGTGCCTCAGTCGATATATCAGTGGATATATTGGCTGTTAAAATATCTGATAGACGACTGATGTATCCCTGTAGTGCTGCCAGCAACGTGGTTTTGCAAAAGTTATCTTTACTTCTGCCATAATACAGGTACTCTCGACTAACCCCAGAATTGTTGAATTTGTATCATTCTCATCATGTTGTTTACCATAAATTTTGTTTCATCAGTTCATTAAAATATTTAAAAAATGTTTTTGATTGTCTAATCGTGTTTGTTTACTGATCACTTTTCATACATGATACATCATACACTGCTGATAATTTTACCCTTAATTTGGTTAACTTTTTTACACTGGCAACACCTACATGTACTAATAGGTCATTTTGATGTTTTAAAATTCTGACGTGGAGGCTTGGTGGAATACGACAAAAAATCACATTAAGGTTAGAATTAATAATTAATTAATTAATTTTGTTTTATTCCACTCAGCCTTGAAGCTATGTTAGAATTTTATGGCATAATTGAAAATAGCCTCTTAAAAACCATTTTGCTTTCTTCTTTGGACAAATTCAGGCATTCTTTAACAATGGCTTATTAGCATTCAATCATGCCTCATCACCAACATTTATTATCTACCTGTAATCATTTGCCATATATTCTTATTTTCAGTTAAAATTATAGATAAGACCCTGCGGGCGCTTCTGATTGGTCAAAAACCCATGTTTGTTTCAGAGTATTAAAACATAGAAAAACGCGTGTTTTATTATTGTGTCTGCGTTGCGCAAAATCTATATTTGAAAGCAAATGAAGAGGCCTCAGCCGTGTATTAACACTGTGATAAGAACACTATCCGGTCGATTTGGGAACACCCGAAGGGAAATGTAGAATACACTCGCCGCGGCGAGTGTTTTCTTCATTTCCCTTCGGGTGTTCCCAAATCGACCGGTTAGTGTTCTTATCACAGTGTTAATACACGGCTGAGGCCTCTTCATTTGCTTTCAAATATAGATTTTGCGCAACGCAGCAACAATAATTAAACACGCGTTTTTCTATGTTTTAATACTCTGAAACAAACATGGGTTTTTGACCAATCAGAAGCGCCCGCAGGGTCTTATCTATAATTTTAACTGAAAATAAGAATATATGGCAAATGATTACAGGTAGATAATAAATGTTGGTGATGAGGCATGATTGAATGCTAATAAGCCATTGTTAAAGAATGCCTGAATTTGTCCAAAGAAGAAAGCAAAATGGTTTTTAAGAGGCTATTTTCAATTATGCCATAAAATTCTAACATAGCTTCAAGGCTGAGTGGAATAAAACAAAATTAATTAATTAATTATTAATTCTAACCTTAATGTGATTTTTTGTCGTATTCCACCAAGCCTCCACGTCAGAATTTTAAAACATCAAAATGACCTATTAGTACATGTAGGTGTTGCCAGTGTAAAAAAGTTAACCAAATTAAGGGTAAAATTATCAGCAGTGTATGATGTATCATGTATGAAAAGTGATCAGTAAACAAACACGATTAGACAATCAAAAACATTTTTTAAATATTTTAATGAACTGATGAAACAAAATTTATGGTAAACAACATGATGAGAATGATACAAATTCAACAATTCTGGGGTTAGTCGAGAGTACCTGTATTATGGCAGAAGTAAAGATAACTTTTGCAAAACCACGTTGCTGGCAGCACTACAGGGATACATCAGTCGTCTATCAGATATTTTAACAGCCAATATATCCACTGATATATCGACTGAGGCACCCTATAAGAAAATCCTATATTCCACCAATATGGCGGCCTACTGAAATCGCTTCGGACGACCAATAAATCGGTCGATATATTGTCCAATAAATTGATTGATGTTTTAAAGAATATAGCGATACTCACTGTTACCTCACCTATTGTCAAAAGATGCCAATCAGAGATTTATTGGCTGTCGAAACAAAGAGTTCTTTTGTTCTGTGGCTGGCAAAATTTAAATATCAAAAGACTTGTTTGTAAACAGTAAGTATCACTATACTTGGCAAAATGTCTGTGAAGTATCGGTGAAGTGTCAGTGTACCACTCACTATATCGACCGCTATAAATATACCTCAGTCACTATATCAACTGAGTATCAATTGTGACACTGGTTGCTAGTCGGTTGAGTATCGGTTGAATATCACTTGGGTGTCAGTCAAGTAACAACCGACGTATTGCGCTAGGTGTCGAGTGATACATCCGGATCAATATGCCAATCAAGGCTTCCCATAAGATACCCAAGTATTAATGGCACATATTATCCTAAAAAATGATCATGAAACGCAATGTAAGATATATGTACGCATTTGTAGCCAATAAACATGTAACTAGGTGTTTACTGTATATTAGATTATATTATCGTTAGTTAGATATTTATTAGATTGTAAAGCGATATAGAGCTTTTGTATATACCGCCATAGAAATAAAGTTATTATTATTATTATTATTATTATTATTATTATATTATTATTATTATTATTAGTATTATTATTATTAATGTGAAATTTTGTAACTCATTATTTTTTTCTCAAAGAAGGTAGGTTAAATGTTTCTATAATTCCTTTTCGTGATATCGAAGAGAAACTTTACATTTAACGCAACAGCCATTCTCTATTGATAGAGTAGAGTTAGTTTCAAACATCAGCAGAAACTGTGTAAGTGACAGCTGACATTTGTACAAAAGTTGAATGGTGCTGTTGATACATAGTGTAAATTATCTACATCCATAACATTGCCCGATTTCTGCAATTAAGTGGATTGAATTACATGTACGTCTCCGAGAGCGTGAGAAATTTGATTTCAGTAAATCTCGTGGGATGTTCCCTACAATATTGACCAACGCTAGCGCTCTACCATTCCAATGAAACGTGGGACTGGCCATAACATCCTGAAAAAAAAACCTACATCACCAGCAAGTCTAGATGGTTCGCTGTCTCTAGACTGATTCGAAAGTCGATTGTTTACAATTAAAAGCTTTATGACAGACAGTCTGTCCACAGCAGTTCCACAGCAGTTGATGACTGATTTCCAATATGATCATTACGATATCACAGTTACCTGAACTAGTTGTTTCGTGTCTTTCACAACTACACACAGCTTTCACATTGATGGTTTTCGATCACCATATCCAACATGGTGGTTCGAGCGGCGCAATTTGAAACATCGGAGCTCGATATAAATTCGTGCGAAGAGGCACCGTTCACATAACGCAATATTCTTCCAGCAGAGAGGCCAAGTTTTTTCCCATACGAGGCTAAAGGTACTTTTAAAATTATGGAGTATCCACTATCGGCAAGGGTTGTTAAGACTTACATGTAAGTTTACGCTTGTTTGGCATACGCGGTCCCCCCCCCCCGAAGTTTAAATCAATACTCCAGTATCCTAAATCATATTCGAGGTTTATCTCGTCCTAATCCTCACGCAACCTTTCATCTGGGATTCAATTGCAACAAATAGGGAAAGCTGTGAGCAGAAGTAAATGACAGTGGTGTAAAACATTAAATAACTCACCTCAATTGTTCGAAGGATACCTCCAGGTCCGAAAGGACTGGCAGCAGAGATCTTCGTTTGCATATCGATGACTTCTCGGCCAATCATCGGGTGATGCGAAGGACTGCACGAGAGTACCGAAGATTAGTCTAGTCATTCTACGAGAAAAAAAGACCGAACCTTGAAGTAATTGCAACAGAATTTATTTTTGCCGGAAGTTATTCTTCTGATGCCTATAAATAACATGTCAAAAGTCTACCAAATGTTTCGAAGGATAAAATGGTGAAATTACAGTTTTATGCTTGAATTCTTTTTCTAAATTCAAAATGGCTGCCGCGCGATTTATTCAAAATATATACGTACATTTTTACAGCAAACAGCTAAAAACAATAGGCGTAATTGGAAACCAAAATGCGTGCACGTGTATAAATGTAAAGATTTCAGCAACTTTTTGATCACATCGAAGAAATTTCATTTCGAGAACTGGAAACCCTTGAATTAGTTTCTCTATCAATAAGTATATATGTGTATCAGTGACTCTAAAGACTCTCGATTGTTTGGTTTTGAAAATTCTTGCTCCGTGCAACTGCTCTGGACGATTCTCTTGCCTTCAAACTAACAAAGATCCTCGCTTCACAAGACATTTATTTAGACGAGTATTGGTAAAAACGCATTGTTGGACGTCCAGAGTGGTACTTGAGTGAAAAATGTCGTGTGAAGGTAAAGTATAGATGGTTAAAGATGTGGTTTTATTATCGTCCGGTTAACATCACACGATGGAGTATTGTGTAATTTGCAAGGAGTTATCAACCAATGGCCTCGAAACAGTGGAAGTTAGGCAAAAAGGAAGCAATGGCATCAACAATGCAAGTAAACTACGTGGCGACACACTCCAAACTTTTGCAGGACAGCGTGTACATCAAAAATGTAGGCAGAATTACTGTCATGTAAAGGTTATTCGTTCCTACATCAAGAAACATACGGCTGATGAAGAAACAGCCTCTAGTGCAAGTCGTACCCTGCGTTCCAGTGAACCAACGTTTGATTTTGGTGAACGATGTTTATTTTGCAGCAGCCTGCTAAACTTACGGGAAACAAAAGAGGACATGATGTTTTTCCTGTTAGAACATTAGATTTTCAAACCACATTAAACCGAATTTGTGAGGAGCGAAGAGACGGTTGGGCTGAGAAAGTGCATGGCAGAATATCTTTTTCCCAAGATCTCATTACAGCAGGTGCAATTTATCACCAAGTTTGCAGAACCAATTTTCGGACGGGGAAGCAAGTACCGCTTTCTCATCAAACTAACGGAAACCATCGTTATTGCTAGTATCAATGGTAAGGCTGATGTCGTAACATTTAGGAGTTCAGCTTTGACCATCTTGCAAAATTTTTATGACGCTTCTAGAGATGCTGACCCTGAAGCAGATAAAATCAGAGTGATTAAGGCAGCTGCTGATCTCGTGAAAACGACATCAAAAGTAAGGACATCTCCAAAAGTTTTTATCCATTACCTGGAGAGATTTCGTCTTTGGATGAGAACTGCGCTTTTCTACCTGAAACGTTGTATTTGTTTCTGAGAACAATATTTAACGAAAAGAGTGCAGAGCGAAAGATTACTTCCATAGGGCAAGCCATTATTCAAGCCGCTCGGCCCAGGGTCCTGATAGCTCCTCTTCAAATCGGCCTGGCAGTCCAAATGCACCACCATTATGGATCCAATTTTTAATTGATTCCTTTAATAGTCATGGGTTTTGTTCTTCTTACACTGAAGTTAAGAAATTTGAAATGAGTGCGGCGCAAACGAAAGGCACAGATATTCTTGTTTTAAGCCCTGGTCACTTTGTACAATATGTAGCAGATAATGTAGACCACAATGTCTGTACGTTGGACGGACAGAACACTTTTCATGGTATGGGGATAATAGCTGCTGTTACTCTGGCCACGCATCCAGATTCTCCCGGCAATACCGAGGTGTTCCACCACGGCTGCAGAGATAGCAAATATTTGAAAGATTGATATTCACTATTACAAGACGGCTAATGATGTCAAAGTGCCTTTGGTTTATAAGAAACTGCCAAGTCTTTCTAACGTCAATAAATCTTGGAAGTTAGACTTTCTCTGCAGTTTAGTTTGGCCAATCCGATCCCCCAAGCCAAATTGGTCTGGATTAATGCAGACGATAAGCAAAGGAAGCCATCCCGGAAAATCTTCTGTTACATTCTTACCAATGATTGACATAGATCCAACAAACATGAGCTGTATATATTCAACGCTTAAATTTGTAGAAGCACAATGTAAAAGACAACATACCACGCCTATTATTACATTCGACCAACCCTTGTGGTGAAAAAGCGCAGCTTATCGTAGAGAGTGAACAACAAGACAGTGAACTGCGCTCTATAATACTTCATCTGGGAGGATTCAACGCAGAAATGAGTTTTCTTGGTTGCATAGGCAGCATTATGTCTGGTTCTGGTATTGAAGAACTTTTAGAGTGTGTGAATGCTTCAAATACGGTGGGACATGCTCAGCGGCAAAGCTGTTCAAAGGGCATTCAGAGGACATTTACTAGGGGAAAATGCTCTAAATGCAATTCTCACCGCCGATGCCTTCAATTGCAATTTAAGTCTACCCAAAGCGTGTTTTGCCAAGAATTATGAAGAGGGAGAGCTTGTGAAAGATCGAAGGCAAACAGCTCCAGTACTCGACAGCGTTGTAGTTGAGCGCGATGACCTTAATGGTGCAGACACAGAGCCAGTGAACCGCGGGAACCGAAGTCAAACAGTTCCAGTGCCCGACAGCGTTGTGGTTGAGCGCGATGTTCTCAATGTTGAAGACACAGAGGCAGTGAAACGCGGGGAACCAAGGCAAACAGTTCCAGTACCCGAAAAAGTTGTAATGGAGAGTGATGTTCTTAATGTTGAAGAAACAGAGCCAGTGAAAGGCAAAGACCCAAGTCAAAACGTTCCAGCGCCTGACAGTGTTGTAATCAAAAGGGAAGTTCCCGATCCAATTCACAAGGCAGTCGAATTGTATGAAAGGTTAATGACTGGCGATATCGGAATAGCCGAAATCTATTCAGACAGCCTGCTAGACACAGCCAAAGAAAGAGTGGATATAAAAAAGAAGGAACTAGCGAACCATCCCACAGCACGTCTTTGGTTGCAATATATGGACATGGTGGCTCTTCTCCGTCAGTTTATCGAAGCAGAACGTACGGGGAATTGGGAACTGCACCTGCAGTCTCTCAGAGACATGCTTCCTTTTTATGCTGCTGCCGGGCATAATCTATACGCCAAATCTGTATACATATAATTTGCAACAGATGCTTGAGCTTAAAGGGG
>JAHPZR010048098.1:7500-10000 GCA_019787425.1 Platygyra sinensis
GCAAATATATTTAAAATACTGCACTCGTTTGACATACTGGTATTCAAGAACACCAAATGGCCAACTTGTGTTTGCATGATTAAAAATATAACACAAACAGTGATGATATATTTTTAATCAAGCTACGAAAGCTGAAGACCGAAGAGTTGCTATTATATTGTGTCTTAACATGCTATTTGTCCCCAAGGGTACGGGACAAATGCACAAAGATCTGTGAGTTGTCTGGCTATATTACTCCCAGGACTCACTACAGCCGTTTTCTAGATAGATCACTGCTCTACCTGCCTTGAGGCCTAGTGTGAAAAGAAAAAGGTCAAGTTTTCTTAGAGTTTACAGTCATGACTTAAAAGTTGAAAGGGTAATGGAAACATTATATTATTTTTGCCTGATGTTGTATTGTTAAGAAATAAAGCTAAAACGAAGATAATACCACAATTTCATCCACAAAAGGTGATTTTGTCAGATTATGTAACCAAAAATGTCATGTCTTATGCGGGGTGGGGGGGGGGGGGGAGGGGGGTGGGTCATGTGATTTTCAACCTTCATTTAAGGGTGGGTCATTCAGTTTTGTGCCGAATGGAAGGGGTGGGTCATGTGTTTTCCAACCACCACATTTTGAAATGCTCCGGCCCACCCCCCCCCCCCCCCCCCTGTACTTTTTGACCAGTCCCTAAACAACAATAAGTCCATGTAAAAGGGTGGGAATGTGGGGCCTTAAGATGCAGCCGTGTATGGCTGATTGGGCACGACAACATATACAATAAAAAATGTCGATGTACATTACCGATTGTATACAAAAATACCGAGTACGAACGTTTTGTACCCAATCAGACATCAGAATTTAATTAGCCCCCAGGAATAGCCCTTGTCTCGACGAGTTTTAATTTTACTTTTTGCGTCTGTTTACTGAGGATTTCTTCTTATATTACTCAGTTGTCTTGAAGTAACAATCTATACATATACCATGAGCGTTATCAGTTGTCCACTAAGACATTCTTTTTTCTGCTCTGGTAAAGCAAGAACGCGGCTTTTTCTCGCCTCTTAAACATTTCATCAACACATTATTAGTATAGGTAATCAAATGATTTCGATTGCAATTTGGAATAAATAAGGAGGAGCAAATTTTTCAAAGACTACAAAGGGTAAATTGACTGATATTTGTTTTCCATTCCTTCTAGAGGCAGTAGTAAAACCAGCTTGTTGCTATATTTGTTTCCAAACAGAAATAATACACATGCAAAAATGTCAGCATGTTGATCGGCTGGCAACACATCACAATCCTAAACAGTATAGAAAGTTGAAATTAAATTGAATGTGTATCAGCAATAAGTAATCAAATTCTCGTGCAATTTGAAATAAATAAGCACTCAAAAAATTTTCAATTGCCTCAGATTTAATCTAAAAAATTCTTGATTATCGTTTGATGACCTATGCAACATGTTTCATAGCGGAGCCCTATAGCTATATAGGAAAGCAAAGGAAACCTATAAATTGATTTTCTTATGGTTATCAGAGCATGCGCACGACGGCGTCGGAGTCTCGCGAGATGGACGGTGGCCCCACTCGACATATTCCAGCTAATAGATTGAGAGCAAGAGATTATCAAGGTAAGAGAGTGAATCCCCCATATAGGTCCTCTAACTAAGGTAATCCCTCTTAAGTTATTTTTAGACATAGTACCCAGTTCTTCCGGGGGTGTTACTCGCGCGATGTATGGACAGCCGAAGCGATTCTCTCGAAACTACCTGAGAAGAAATGTGGCGAGAATGTCATTTTATATGTTTTGGTTTCGTTTCATACCAGAGATGTTTTCTCCACTCTCTGCCGCCTTTTTTTGTATGGCCGGGGTTTCGTCTGTTTTTCTGCTTGTTTGGCTGTTCATTATTTTGCCGTTTATACGGGTTTGGGGAGTTAAATTAAGCAAACTTCAACGGCAAAGGCAACGAGTGCAATGACTGTGTAAGCGTGGGTTATAATTCTTTGTTCTTTTCTTTGCTGCTGTTTACAAAAGTTCGCGAAACAACAACGCGCCAAATAGCCAAATTTTGCATATTTCAGAGAACGTGAACTATGCGACGGCCAATTTTTAAAGTTCTTTCTCGAATTTTGAAGCTGTCTTACATGTTCTTTTTGGGATATTTCTGACAGACACAAACACAAAAAGACACATGTACAAACTGAATGAATTCAAATTCTTGCGAGATTCGTAGATTGAATATTAAGTAGTTTTTTAATCGACGTTGTCTTTGGCGTTGATACCATTGCTGCCTAAGCTGCTTTTTGCTATTTGGGCAGCGAGTGTCTGCCTGCACTTTCGATCATCTGTTTGTTCGGTTGCCTAGCTCAGTTGTGGTTGCGCGTTTGTTTGCTTTGCACTCGTTTGTCTAGACATTGCTCTGCCGTTCATTCAGTTGGCTCCTTTGCTTGTAATCAAATATCAAAGACGTCTCCACAGCATTTACAGTTTGGGTTTGCTTTGAAATGAAACGAAACAAAACAT
>JAHPZR010048100.1:5000-7500 GCA_019787425.1 Platygyra sinensis
TAATTAGAGATTATGGTCTAATGATTTTTTTTTTGTATTATGCAGTATTAACGATAGAGCCAAGCATGTCGTGATTGGAGGAAAATGTTTCAGTAAATATCACTGTTTCATGTTTTTACGTATCTGTTATATACGTACATTCACCTGGTAAATCTGTCTGATCCGTAGCTTCTACCAGAGTGTCGTCATCCTCAGTATCCTCTTCACTGCATGGGGCATCCATGCTTCTGTGACTGACCACTTTCCCGACATATTCTCCTTTGCAGATTTCCAGTCGATTAGTTTCCTTGTTGTACTCCACGCGGCAGCACTTGAAGAGAAAGGGTGCTTGAGTGTTCCTTGTCGCCGCATCTGGAGGAATGTATATTTGTTTACCATGAACCTTTATAGCTGAGGTCCCGTGTAGGTTGAGAAACTGCAAATGGGGTGGGAAATCCCCCACTTCTATGTCTCCTTCAATCTGTAAATCAAATAAATGAAAATACCTTCTCTATGAAAACTTCTCTCGCACTTAAAATCTCTACCGTTTTTGGAAGGATGGAAGTCTTTATTCCTTGGAATTAGGAAATAAAGCTGGCTTTGATGAGATGACATTTTATAACGGGATCAACTAATTTTTTGGATTAAAATTTCTCAAGAGAAAATAATTTCATCCTTTTTTTCAGTCAAGATAGTACCCGATAAATGGTGATACTGAAATTAGCTCTTTACCTGTTGCATTCTTTCCCCTTTCAGTTCAAATTTTTCGCTGTAAATAACAGAAGTGACAAGAAGTAATTTATCGCATTCTGCAAAGGACTTCATTTTGTCGGCATCCAGCTCTGCATTTGCCAGTATCCCACGAAGATCTGGATCATCAATGTATTTTTGGCTCAATTTTCCAAGCGCCAGGATTCCCTTATCATAATTCGTCTTCAAACCTCCTCCTACGTAGCCGGCCACAGAAATCTCAAACTCCTCGGCCCTGGGTTCGAGAAAACAAGAATCTGCAATAAGCCATTTCTGAGTTCCCTGTCCCTCAGTCTGTTTCAAAACGAGTCTTCTTGAAAAACCTTTTTTGTGAAAAGTAGTTTGATATGCATGAAAATGAACTTGTAGGCGGAACTCATTTTCATATAAGTGGTCTTACACGAGGACTTGTTTTGAAACAGAGGCAAAGGCAACTCGAAAATGGCTTAGAAAATGGCTTCTGTATTAGAAATGGAGTTCGGGTTCAGCCGAGTTTCAGTGATAGCCATAACATCAAGCCCTGAATCTAATGAGTATAACATGTCAGTCAGTAAATCCAGATTTTTAGTCAGACTTCTTATATTACAATGAAGAAGAGAGGTACCTTTGCCTTGTTTTCTTGTTAGAACATTATTCATCTTAGATATACTATAGTAGTCAGACTGTGGGTTGACAAACATAAGATCAGGGTCAGCCTCCTCGTTTTTATCAGGGTTAGGTAGTAGATTATAGAAATCAGACTCCATTACCTCATGAAATGGGTAGACTAGCACGTATGGTTCGTTAGTTCCCTTCTAGTCTTCCCCACTGCATTATTATGTATTTTGATTGTTGTCAATGTAACATTGCTATTTTCTTTTTTTTTTCTTCCTATTCTTTTTATTATGTTGTAATCGCAGTGTAAATGGAATAAATTATAAATTAAATTAAAAAATTAAATTAAATTAAAAATTAAATTAAATTAAAAATTAAATTAAATTAAATTAAATTAAATTTGATAGACGAAATACTATTAACAAAAATAAATTCCCTATCATCTACATCACTGAAGGGTAATAGCTGAAGCGTATTTATTATATCGAATTTACATATTAGGAAGCTTCTTGATCAATACATAACAAAAATGAAATTATTAGCTATTACTCATCTGGTCGAGATGTTCTTCAAATTCCTCATGTGTAACGAAAACTTGAGTGGGAGACAGTTCATTCGCTTTTAGCGATTGGAATGTCGCATTCCTTTCTTTTTTCCGAGAAAAGGTATATATACCACCCATGTTTCACACTAGGTTAAAACTTTTTATTGCAGCCCGTCCCGGGTGCCGACCGAGTGGTCCACCATATTTGCATTCGGAGTACTGATGGTTGCTTGCTATGAAGTTTCTTAACATGCGGCCGATGCCAACTTTAATAGCGGAGCTCCGGCGGCCCAAAGGGCCGCCAAGCGGAGCCCCATACTCATATGGGAAAGAAAAAAAAACCCATCAATGAGTTTTCTCATGGTTATCATGGCTAGCGGTATTGCTCGTGGGCGCGTACTCACGACCACGACGACGGCGACGGAGTCGCGCAAAGATGGCGGCCATACTCCAAATACTAGGTTGACAGAGACATGCAGCCTTGGTTTACCGTCTACTTCTTTGATATTGGACATCCATGTTATGATCAATTGACACCTGTCAAAACAGGGTATCTGCTGACTAGTATAAAGTGACCATATCGCGGGCTCAGGTGTACAGCTCATCGAGATCACGTGTTTTTGAAGTTGACCG
>JAHPZR010048102.1:0-13247 GCA_019787425.1 Platygyra sinensis
GAAACATTGAATTCAAGATTGAAGCAACAACTAACAGACTACAAAGTACCAGATGTGAGTGTTGTTTTCTTATCCTCATAAATTAGTTTCCCAGGTATAACCAAAAGTTGTTCTTAAACTAAGATACATGATCGATTTAATTGACATTTATGATTAACATTTAGTTTGATTTATTTACTAGGTCTTAGATTATGTTACTGAACGAGCCGACCTATATGAACTCAACAAAACAGTAAGTTCACTATGTTAAACATTGTACAGTTAGATGGTAATCAGTACTATTGTCATACACTAGCTAATTTGTTAAGTCTTGGGACAATTTAGTATCTTTGAGAAGTCAGGTCAAGTTTGTATAAAATACAAGTAAGTTGCGAAAACAGATTGCCACTTGACGAGTACCCTTGTTGGTCAATTGATAGGTACATGTAGTTTACTTACTGGATCTTCAATCTAGTGTTTCCATATTTTACAGAATCATATTTTTTGTCTGATTTGGTAGGTTCGCATGTGGGAGAGGAAAGTTGAAATAGCACATGTGAGTATAAATCTTTATTGCCCCACTATCACATAAAATGCCTCCTAGTATTTTTTTCTCTGCCATTTCAAACCCAGCATTTGATGGGTTTTTTCAGTCCTTTGTTGTGAGAAAGAGAAATGCTTGTATTACAACTCTGAACAATACTAGTCTAGTGTTGTGCACAGACTTATCACAGAATAGCTTGCTTTAGCCACTTTAGGCGTCTTCATTTGTCTTATCTTTCTTTTGTCCTTTTTTTCATGTAGATGGCTTTGAAAACCAATCGCAAGACTTGGCGCAAGTTACAAATGGCTCATCAAGAACAAACCCCTTGGAAAGTATAGGGGTGTCATGCAACACACAAATTAATGTGATGAGCATCACACATGTTGTAAATAGGAAAGGCTTGTTAGCAGGCATTGTACAAAGGGAGTTCGGTCACTGGTTATATAGTTGTAAATAAAATGAAGTTCCATAAATTCATTGTGTACTCCTTTGTTAAAGATTAGAGTCTGGGTAAGAGGGTTTTAAGTTCACATACTGAGAACTGCAGAACTACTTCCAAAACATCTCTCAAACAACTCTGTTAGAGACAGTGATTGACAAAATTTGTAACCCTAAACAAAAAACGTCTTCCATTTTTTCAGTTCTTTATTGTTAATAGCAAACTCTCTGGTAACTGCTGTTCTCGCTAGGTATGGACCATTAGCCCCTCACATCTCATTATCCACGTGACTTCCTGCAACAGTAACTATACCTAGCAATCGAATCTATACCTATCTTCGAGTCTAAAGATGGCAAACCTTTATCTCTTGCTATTAATAATACCATTGATAGCACCAAACTACAAGTGGCTAGACTTGCTACAAGATAACCTTCACATAATCATTGCCCTAGAGCAAAATGAGAGGAAAATCTTTGAGTGCCGTCGAAGTTGCAAGAGCCTTTAAAAAAGAACCTTTCCAATGATGAAACTAACAGAATGGGAATATTGTAAATGACATTTAGAAAGTCTACCAACTTAATTGCGTCCCAAATGGCCACAGACTAGCCATTTTGCCTGGAAAAAATACAAACCCCACAACAAATGTTGTATAACTCACTTGTAGTTTATTAATGTTATATTATGTACCTATTGTATGTGCAGTTTAAGACGGCAGCTGACAGTGGAATAAGTCATCATCCAAAGTACAATAAAGGCAGTTGGAGAACAAGACAACAAAATGTTCATTTGCAAGTGCACTTGGCCTAGGCGTAGGCACAGTAGAACAACAAATTAATGGAGCCATGTATATAGCCCTAATTACAAACTATTTGGGTATCTCTACTGTCCTGGCCACTTTTACCAGAACAGATTCTTAAACACCTTATCAAATTGTGGGTCTCTATTCTGACAAGCATTGTCTCGCAGAAGTTTTACTTCAGACTTTGACACTAAACATTCACAAAACTTAGTTCATGATGGCAAAGTCTTTCCCAGACTTAAAACTTGCCTATGTACATACTTTAGTAATAACAATGCAATTTGGGTGTATTTTTCTCTCTGTAAGAGCACACAATCAGATTCCATGTGTGTGTCGTGTAGCCCAGAATCACAAGCAATTCAGTAGCTTCTTCTATGATGGTAACTCCACAGTGGAATGCTGCATTCTATGCCTACAAACCCAGTCTTCACCTGTAGTGATAAATATTTAACATCTTTATAAATGTGTAAACTAATACAAGTTCTAAAAGGCTAAAGAATGCATACAATAATGTTATAGTCTGACACAATATGTAAATTTAATTTGTAAATCCATGCTATTTGACAAAGCATCAAAAAATAACAAATTATGTGAAATTTTCAGGGAAATTAAGGCCCAGGGGGGCATACACTGTAAGTGCCACGAAAAGATTGGTCCCAGGTCTTTACTGTAGTAAGGCTCACACAGAAAAGACAGAGTAAGTAATATTCACCCAATGTCCCAAAATGAGATTTATCACACGACCTTATGACAGAAAAATTTGACAAAACATGATTCTGTTTTGTGATCAGACATGATAGGAAACTCTTCAGAAACTGAACCGAGTTTATCAAAAACAGCACTAATGATACTCACCTTGACATTTACGACTGCAGTAAAACTTTGTTCCTTTCCCTTTGCATCTATTAGAAATGTGCAACAATAAAATCATGGTTAGTGTTGCAGTTCCTAGAGAGAAGAAAAATTACTGACAGCACATTCAAAATGCAGCAGCCAAGATTGTTATGTCATATAAATATATGCATGCGTAAATGTGATCAAATAACACCAGTGCTCTGTCAACTTCACTGGTTACCTATTGAAGAGGGCATAATTTTTACGACTCTCAATTACATTTAAATGCTTGAACAGCTTAGTGCCACCATACCTCTACAATCTTATGACAAAATATGTGCCCAGGTGCAAGTTAAGATCAATCAATGGCCATTGTTTGGCTGACGTTGGTTACAAACTTGCCAGCTATGGTTCAAGATCATTTTCTGTAGCCAAGGCTATACTATGGAACACACTGACACTTTAATCAGGGGCCAGTTAGTACTGCAGTATAAGCTTAATGCTTCCTTGCTCTGTACATTACAGTCGATACTCCCATAAGCAACCAATCAAAATGTCAAGCTTAGGTCGTCGTTCATGGCAGGTGGTCACTTAAGAGAGCTTTGACCATAGTGTATCAAAATGTCTGCCTCATTAGCATATGGTAACTGCCGAGACTTACCATCCATATTTTAAATATTTCAATCTCTTGTGATAACCAGGAATATTATAAGAAAAATATGTCTAATTTTTAGCTCTATAAGTGAGCGGGGTCACTTGTACAAGAGGTTCCAAATGTAGTGATTTGACTTTGAAACTTTTGGTATCTTGGAAAACTGGTCACTGAGGACAGGTGGTCACAACCGGAGGTAAATAATTTTTATTTCAAATTTTGGGGATCATACAAACCAAATTTATGAAATATTTAGCAGTGTTGCATGACAAACCTCACCTTGGATTAGAGATTGAACCTAATCTACGTATATCACTACAAAAATTCCTAGCAATGCTTCACTTTCAAGAATTTCAAGGCAAAGGTTTAATAAAAACAATAAAAGGTTTTTTACCTCTGGCATTTCTTGAACGTTCCTGCATATCTCTCAACTTGCCTACAGTTTGCACAGGCATGCTTTTTCCTGCCACTTTCAGCATAGTCTTTTAGAATGACTTCATGGAGCCGATTACCCTCAATCACTTCCTCTTCCTTTTTCCTGCACCTTTCTTCAAATTCTTGATTAGGATGTGGCTTGCCAAGATGAAGCTGGTCCCTTAGTCGCCTATAGGAGCCATCTTTATGCCGTTTATAAACTTCCATGTAGTCAATGGCAGATGGACCCGCCCTGTCAGTGAGCACAGATTGTATTCCACGGATGACTTTTGTTTCCCAGCTATCCTCCTCCTCTTCATCATCATTGTCGTTGTCATCATCGTCCGAGCTACCCAAGAATTCCAACTCACCATTTCTGTTAATAGTAGCCAATGTAACCGAAGGGCCTGTGGATGATCTGGGCTCACTGGATGGCACAGCTTTGTTCACAGATTGAGAGACAGCTGAAGTATTGTTCTCTTTAGTAGTGGTGGTTTGCTTGGATTCTGAGCTGGAAGAAACTGAGCTACTTTTCTGCTGAGTTGGCATTGCTGTTACAGAATTAACACCAGCTTCATCCAGTTTTCCTGCCTCTAGCCAACGCCTTAAATAGCGACAAACAGCTCCTCCAAACTTCACATACAGTGGAAACAAACACATAGCCTACAAATTAAAAATTAAAGATAATTAATTTTATGATGTTACACTGTATGTCAGATACAATCATGGAAAATCCAAAATTTTTGGTTGGCAGTGTACATGTATGCCAAAATGTTTGCCCAAATTTCATTGACAACCATGCCATTACCTTCAATGCTGCATCCTTTTCTGAGGGTTCTCCAAAGAGCCGTCTAAACACATCTCTAACAAAAGTAATTTAAAAATCAAAGCCTGAATGTGAAAGGAAAATTGATCAATGTGACACAAACATGGAACAAAAAAAAATCTGAGTTCCCAACAGGAATCAAATCCATGACCACCTGAACACCAGGGCACTCTATATATACACTGAGCTACGAGAACTCATGGATAACAATGTCATTTAACTGAGCTTATATGTGACAGGCATCCTGCATACTGTTGGGATCAGCACAGTCTTCAAAGTCATTATGAGTAATGCTAAGTGAATAATGCAATGTGAACCTAAGGTGAATGGCCAACATGGCTCTAGCATGGGACAAATAAGAATTCTGAATCCCAACAGCAAATTATTGATACAATTGCTAGATACTTTGTCACAGAGGTTTTGCATTAGGGTTACCTTGTGTCCTTGTGAATGAATGGGTCTTTAGCTGAAATAAAAAATCGTCACTTAAATTAGGAATAACATTTGTTATTTTCAATGTAAGTATTTATAATGGTTAATTTCTGCTGTAAATTAAATTATTAGTAACTGCAGGAATCCAAATGCACAATGTTGCATTGAGCCCACTTATAACATGCCTTCAGAATATGCCAGTGATGTCACCGCTGCAACTCCAGACATGTTTGTGGTAAACACCTAGGTTAATCTTTGATAATTTCTCGCTTTCATAGTTATAACATTTTGAAAAAATATTCATGCAGTGCCAGTCTAAAACAGAGCAAATACCCCTCCCAGGGAGGAGACTCTGATATAGAAAGGACATTTAGGCTGCATTTTCCTCTCCCCATTTCGGAATCCGACAACTCCTGAAGACAACTCATAAAACATCAACATGATTATGTATGTATTCATCCTTCAAAATAGTAAGTAGAAACGTGTCTGTATAATACACATACCATAGGAGGAAGAACCCACATGATGGATTAAACTTCTGTTCTGAGCTAAGACAACAGCATCTTGGACTAAGCATTTAGCTTTGCTTACCTTACCTGTAATAGACCAAAAACAAGTAACAACATAATGTCAAAGCTACATTAAGGTTGTCTACCTAGATCTTTCAAATTTTTTTTAAATTCTGGAAACAACAAAATACCCAAAAAATCAATTTGGATTATTCATGATTAAGTATCAGCAGTGCATCTCAACATTTAGCATTGTGACAGGACGACAAAGATTAGAGGAGAAGGGTGACAAACAAACACAGAACACAAAATTAATGTGAATCAAGGCAAACATTTGTGATATGAGAGTAGAGGATTCTGTTCCTTCAATTTAAGATAATTTATTGTTCCTTTCTTTTATCATGATTGAGTTAGAAGCAAAAAAACCAAGCATACTCACTAAATGATTCTTTTAAGGAGTTAGTTAGATTTTATACAAATACAGTGTATTACTCATCCTGGCTAAACACAGCACAGCTTTAATCCATCTTACCATTCACAAAATTTTCCTTCAAATGTTGTATGACATGATCAACAAATCCAAGCACATTCGCCTGATCACTCTGTAAAGAAGAGACAACACTTACATGTTAATATATTACAAGTATATTCATGTTATTGTTTACTATTCAATATGATATGAAAGGTCACTTTTACATCACACCGACTAGTAGTTCACCTGTATTTGTAACTGAACATGGATGTTGGTTATCTGAAACATGTTTTCCAAATTTAAAATGGTGTATTTTTATCTCAAAGTTATTATGAGATCATTGTGAACAGCAGTGTAGCCCAACTTATTTAATTATCATTTCTGAGCTAATGCTTTTTACAAAGAGCTCTCATGCACAACTTGACACCATCTGAATGTCCGAGACTTATCTTAACTCATATGTAGTAACTGTACCTTAATTGGGAATTCTTTAATGCATCCATTATTTATTGAAAATTCTCTAAATGCAGAAACAAACTTCTGCTTTTGTTCTTGTGTCTAAAATTGAAAGGCAAGAAAAATTAGTATTTTCTACCTCTACAAAAATTATTATTGATAGTCATTTTTCAGAGCCTGATTAAGTACCACTATAAACTGTTTGAAAAACAAAATACCCTGAACACCAGCACCACTTACCAAACAAATTTAATGGCAAGTACCTTGAGAAATAAAGCTAAACAAGGCAAGTAAACTAAGTACAAACAACAAAAGATGATCAGTTTTGAGGTAAAAGGCTCATGCCTTCAACAGATACTACTAGGAAGAGTCATTGTAGCCATATTGTAGTATGTGTCAGAAGCAGCAAGATGGTCAGAACTCAAATTAGTACAAGAAGCCCTCCAGTATGCAACAATTAGACTAGGTTGGCTCAAGTTTACTGTGAACAAACAGTCAACGAGGCGATGAGCCGAGTTGACAATTTCTAATAGAAAACGAGGGATAGTACACTGCAGTCCATCCATTAATTAGATACTCCAATAGATGTCAGCACAAAACCTACATGTTTTGTATTTTTTAAGATTAAAATTAATAATAATTTTCAAGAGCTGTGCAGGTGTAATCATTGTCTATCAGTGAATAGCAACAATAAGAGAACCAGTCAGCTTTGTAGATTTCCATTACTTTTCACACAAGCTTTTTAAGTTAAAGAAACCACAAATGTTATTCTTTTAGTCTTCTTGGGAATTCAATAATATTATCTGTTTACATCTAAACTTTCTCCCAAAAATTCAGAAATACAATAAAAACATTGTATTGCAAGGACAACCAACAGCAACTGCACTCTAATGGCCGATAGCATATGAGTAGTTCAGCCAATCAGATTGCAGCATTTGCATTAATTAGTAATATTACTATACTAGTGGAGTTCTGCTAATTATGGATAGCTCTAAATGATCCTAATGGCAACTTTAAAATCCCAGATTTGAGATGACTTTTTGTAAAGTGCGGTCTACTTTGAGATACCGTAAAGACCGGCGTATAAGCCACACCTTTTTGCTCAAAATTTCAGTATCAAATCGGGGATGCGGCTTATCAGCGAGAACATCTGAAGACCATGCCATAAATTTGCATAAATTAACACTTTTCAGCAAAAATTTTACAATCTCAATAGACCTGTGTAGCAAAATGATAAGAACTCCACAAGACTACACCACAGTACGTTTGCTTTTGCGAGTTTGGTGGCTCCTATGGCTAAAAGAGCCGTTTTTGTTCATATTAACCATTAACGTTGCCTTTCTTGAGCAGCTGAATGTTTACAAATTAACGCTTAACATTAAGAAATCAAATTTCATAGTCTTTCATCCTTATCAAAAACAGCTTGCATATCAGCCAAAAATTTGCATGTTTGATAATGAGCAAAATAAATATGTTGATCTTGAGTCTAAAGTCTACATTAAGTACCTTGGTGTATTAATTGATAAACATCTTTCCTGGAAGCACCATATTGATGCTATTGCTACAAAGATTAGTAAAAATGTTGGGCTTATTGCAAAACTGCGTCATTATGTACCTCGGAAAATACTATTGAATTTTTACAAATCACTAATCCAGCCCTATTTAACATACGGTCTTCCAGCCTGGGGTCAGGCAGGTAAGATGTATCTTAATAAAATTCTAATTCTCCAGAAAAGGGCACTTCGTCTGTTGTTTTTCGCAGATGTTCGTGATCATGCAATTCCTTTATTCCTTGAAGCTAACGTCCTTCCTATAACATTTCTATATCATGAATGTGTAGCCAGTTTAATGTACGATATCAATAGTAATAATGCACCAATCAACATGTTGCATTTATTTAAGGAAACATCTAGCGTTCATTCGTATAATACACGATCATCCACCTCTGGGAACCTTTATGTGCAAAATTCTAGACTGGAAATGCAAAGGCGTTCTTTCTCTCGACTTGGGGTAAGACTATGGAATGAGATACCATGCCATATGAGGGTTCTGCCAAAAAACACATTTAAAAAGGTGCTTCGAACGTCGCTATTACATATTTTGCAAAACGAAGATGACTATATTCAGATCCCTGTGATAATTAAGAAAATTGGAGAAGTTGACTAATAATACTTTTTTTCTTTTTTTTTTGTAAATAACCAAGTTTTTCGTAAATTGTGTTTTTCTACTTAGTATGGAAAATATAGCTCCGAGTAGTTTTGCAGTCTTTAATTATTAGCTAATAGATATTTGTCAATAACAAGTCTTTTTGTAATCTGTACCTTTAATTTGTTAAACTAACTGCTGTTGTGTAAGTTTGTCTTTTAATAGGTGTGTTCTTGTATTTGGCTTGCCCCGCCTCGATTAGCTTAGCTATTTGCGGGGTAGGCCATCCATTAACTATTATTATTTGGTTTAATAAAGTTGTTGTTGTTGTTGTTGTTACATTGCCGCCAATGGCCGCTCACTTCGACAGAAATCAATCCCTCAACAAGCGAGTAGTACACTGCATCGTTCCCAGTACTTCCAACTTTTGATCAATTGCCTGGTTACTAAGCTACAAATGAACAAACTGAAGCCTTCATGTTGTTGTATGTAAATTCTACTGAGAAACAGTTAGTTAATGCGCGGGTTGGCCCGTTCAATTAGAAACTTTCAGAGGAAACAATGAATGTACATATTAACTGACATCTTTCTTAAGACTCCACTTTCTATTTATTGTGTAGTTCCAGAAAATATTCATACCCCCACCACGGAGGGAATTGGAAATTCCGAAGGGGAGGGGGGGTCAAAGACCCAGGACATTCCAGAGGGGAGGGAGGTTGTATGATCGAGTTAGTTTCCATGAGAGGGATTCGAGAGGTCCTTTGATTCAATACGGATTTGAGTGGCGATCAAGCTGTTCAAAAATCCTTTCTTACCTACTAAGTAGAACTTTCACATGAAAAATAATTGCTTGAATACTCGTATTTGGCTCGCATTATATTTGAAATACATTTTCTTTCTTCAAAAAGCACTTTGGAAGCTAACAAATGTGAAGAACGTGCCGTTGCGTGGAAATGGCCGCCATTACTTGTTACCAGTCCTCATGAAATCACATTCTGGACCGAAAGGCACTGGAGACTAGCCTAGTTTGTTTTCGCATCGGTCTTCTAAGTGTCAGTCGATTTCGTTCTTGAAAATTAGTTTCTTTATAAAGGTAGAAATGATGTTATGATTTCGCAAACTTGAGAATTTCTTATCCCTGTTTATCTCTGCCTATTTGTATGTAATTTTGCTGCAAAATTGGCTTTCGTTCCGAGTCTGTTGTCGATCGTGTTCGCAGTAAAAGTACGGTGTCAATTTCATCCACACTCATTTTCAGTCCTCCAATGGAAATTGTACCTACAAAGGGAGTTTGTCGTGTAGGAAGGTAATTTGACAACGTAACATTTTTCACTAAATTGCTGAGTGCTTTCTTTCAAGTATCTTCAGATATAGATGTTACAATCGATCGAGAATATTTAGTAGTTATGTGCAACGCAAATCGTTAAATGTTTGGAGTGTTTACTTTTACTTTAACACACTTTCTTGCCAAAACTATTTTTTCCAGAGGGTATGGGGGGTGTACAAAATAGTAGTGGAAATTCCGGAGGGGTGGGGGAGTTATTTCATTGGTCAAAAAATGGAAATTCCGAGGAGGAGGGGGGGCTTACGTGAAATTCCCTCCGTGGTGGGGGTATGGATATTTTCTGGAACTACACATTTTAATTTCTTTCCAAACTTTTTTCCAAAATTTGAGTTCCCAAACTTGGTGTAGCTTATCTGCGAGTGCGGCTTATACGCCGTTGTTTTAGGGTAGCCATGGGCATTTCGAGTAATCTATGACCTGAGGATTAGCAATTTAACCATAACTCTTTAAAAGTTAACTTCTATTTTGCTTCAATGATACACAACACCAAGCTAAGGTATGCTGCAACAGGTATTACATGAAGCCTCTTACACAGACATTCTCTGGGCTCGTCACGCAATTTTCCTCCCCTAAGAATGTCTGCTGAAGCAAAGGGAACATTCCTTGCCCTTTGTTTGATCATGTCCCAATCAGGGCTGCAGACTTTGGACCCAGAGAAGTTCAATGGACACCAGCGTGACCTTTCCACCTGCGGGAAGTTTGCTTGGAACTTCAGAAATGATCACAAAATGCCAAACTACTGGTGTGTCTTTTCGTTGAGCGTTTGAGAGAGTCATAATAATCTGTTTAAATCCTCTTTGATAAACTATTAATAGTTTATTTCACTGTGAAAAGGATGAAGTGCTCGTAAATCAATGAACACAGACTGGGAACGATGCAGTGTACTACTCGCTTGTTGAGGGATTGATTTCTGTCGAAGTGAGCGGCCATTGGCGGCAATGTAACAACAACAACAACAACAACTTTATTAAACCAAATAATAATAGTTAATGGATGGCCTACCCCGCAAATAGCTAAGCTAATCGAGGCGGGGCAAGCCAAATACAAGAACACACCTATTAAAAGACAAACTTACACAACAGCAGTTAGTTTAACAAATTAAAGGTACAGATTACAAAAAGACTTATTATTGACAAATATCTATTAGCTAATAATTAAAGACTGCAAAACTACTCGGAGCTATATTTTCCATACTAAGTAGAAAAACACAATTTACGAAAAACTTGGTTATTTACAAAAAAAAAAGAAAAAAAGTATTATTAGTCAACTTCTCCAATTTTCTTAATTATCACAGGGATCTGAATATAGTCATCTTCGTTTTGCAAAATATGTAATAGCGACGTTCGAAGCACCTTTTTAAATGTGTTTTTTGGCAGAACCCTCATATGGCATGGTATCTCATTCCATAGTCTTACCCCAAGTCGAGAGAAAGAACGCCTTTGCATTTCCAGTCTAGAATTTTGCACATAAAGGTTCCCAGAGGTGGATGATCGTGTATTATACGAATGAACGCTAGATGTTTCCTTAAATAAATGCAACATGTTGATTGGTGCATTATTACTATTGATATCGTACATTAAACTGGCTACACATTCATGATATAGAAATGTTATAGGAAGGACGTTAGCTTCAAGGAATAAAGGAATTGCATGATCACGAACATCTGCGAAAAACAACAGACGAAGTGCCCTTTTCTGGAGAATTAGAATTTTATTAAGATACATCTTACCTGCCTGACCCCAGGCTGGAAGACCGTATGTTAAATAGGGCTGGATTAGTGATTTGTAAAAATTCAATAGTATTTTCCGAGGTACATAATGACGCAGTTTTGCAATAAGCCCAACATTTTTACTAATCTTTGTAGCAATAGCATCAATATGGTGCTTCCAGGAAAGATGTTTATCAATTAATACACCAAGGTACTTAATGTAGACTTTAGACTCAAGATCAACATATTTATTTTGCTCATTATCAAACATGCAAATTTTTGGCTGATATGCAAGCTGTTTTTGATAAGGATGAAAGACTATGAAATTTGATTTCTTAATGTTAAGCGTTAATTTGTAAACATTCAGCTGCTCAAGAAAGGCAACGTTAATGGTTAATATGAACAAAAACGGCTCTTTTAGCCATAGGAGCCACCAAACTCGCAAAAGCAAACGTACTGTGGTGTAGTCTTGTGGAGTTCTTATCATTTTGCTACACAGGTCTATTGAGATTGTAAAATTTTTGCTGAAAAGTGTTAATTTATGCAAATTTATGGCATGGTCTTCAGATGTTCTCGCTGATAAGCCGCATCCCCGATTTGATACTGAAATTTTGAGCAAAAAGGTGTGGCTTATACGCCGGTCTTTACGGTATCTCAAAGTAGACCGCACTTTACAAAAAGTCATCTCAAATCTGGGATTTTAAAGTTGCCATTAGGATCATTTAGAGCTATCCATAATTAGCAGAACTCCACTAGTATAGTAATATTACTAATTAATGCAAATGCTGCAATCTGATTGGCTGAACTACTCATATGCTATCGGCCATTAGAGTGCAGTTGCTGTTGGTTGTCCTTGCAATACAATGTTTTTATTGTATTTCTGAATTTTTGGGAGAAAGTTTAGATGTAAACAGATAATATTATTGAATTCCCAAGAAGACTAAAAGAATAACATTTGTGGTTTCTTTAACTTAAAAAGCTTGTGTGAAAAGTAATGGAAATCTACAAAGCTGACTGGTTCTCTTATTGTTGCTATTCACTGATAGACAATGATTACACCTGCACAGCTCTTGAAAATTATTATTAATTTTAATCTTAAAAAATACAAAACATGTAGGTTTTGTGCTGACATCTATTGGAGTATCTAATTAATGGATGGACTGCAGTGTACTATCCCTCGTTTTCTATTAGAAATTGTCAACTCGGCTCATCGCCTCGTTGACTGTTTGTTCACAGTAAACTTGAGCCAACCTAGTCTAATTGTTGCATACTGGAGGGCTTCTTGTACTAATTTGAGTTCTGACCATCTTGCTGCTTCTGACACATACTACAATATGGCTACAATGACTCTTCCTAGTAGTATCTGTTGAAGGCATGAGCCTTTTACCTCAAAACTGATCATCTTTTGTTGTTTGTACTTAGTTTACTTGCCTTGTTTAGCTTTATTTCTCAAGGTACTTGCCATTAAATTTGTTTGGTAAGTGGTGCTGGTGTTCAGGGTATTTTGTTTTTCAAACAGTTTATAGTGGTACTTAATCAGGCTCTGAAAAATGACTATCAATAATAATTTTTGTAGAGGTAGAAAATACTAATTTTTCTTGCCTTTCAATTTTAGACACAAGAACAAAAGCAGAAGTTTGTTTCTGCATTTAGAGAATTTTCAATAAATAATGGATGCATTAAAGAATTCCCA
>JAHPZR010048103.1:0-15598 GCA_019787425.1 Platygyra sinensis
AAAACGTTTCGTAGCTTTAAAAGTGCTGGAAAAATGTAAAAAGCATTTTGTTGCTTTCAAAATATGCACAATTTGCCTCCAAATTTGACCTGAGACTGGGACCTTGTTTATCACTGGCAAAGTTATTGTGACGTCAAATTGTGTATCTTTGCCATATTTGATGTTGCATTGAGGTACTCAATGTGACATCACTTTCTGATATCACATGCGATTTGACCACATGATGACTGGACAAATTTGAAGGCAAATTGCACGTATTTTGAAAGCAAAAAAAACAGCTTTTTACATTTTCCAACACTTAAAAACCTTCGAAACGTTTCTATAGATATCCAACTACAAGAAACAAGAGAAAAAAATTTCCTGTCATATGCACTTTAAAAGTCTTGCCACTGTTAGTTGCAATCTCCTTACACAAAACCATGCATTTCTCAGTGTATTAGTTCTGAAAATTTGAAAACACATCATTTTCAACAATTTGTGCACGTGTCAACAGTTACTTTCCTGTTATTAGAAAATACATCTTACATTCTGAGCCCACATTAAAAAACATAATTACCCATAGGATAGCTTTCACTGTGATCCCTTAACCTGCATTGTTGAATAAGTATGTTTGTATGTATGTAGGATACAAGGGTTATAACCAGAGCCCAACTGATCAAGATTATGTCACAAGATTGTTAATTTAACTGTCTTCTGACCTTAGCTACATGTACTAGGAATTATACAGAGCCTAATTAAAGCTTAAAGTGCTACTATGATCAAAAATTCACTTCTTTTTTTCCTTCAGATTTTAAAAGCATGTTTGTTCGACACCTCACTGGCATAAGTTAAGCTTCGAATTTTATCCAAAGGCCGTTTTCTTAGAGTGCAAATTTAGGATTTCACAGGCCGCAATTGTTCATTCAAAAACTGAACAATTGGACTGCAAAGGGTTGGATTGAGGATAAGATGATGTCAGACTCACTAGCTTAAATTGCATCCAGCAAATGCAGCGTATTGTACATGCAAAACACAAGTTTAAAGTCTAAAAGCTCAAACTCCAGTGCTGTTAATTTAGGTGTGTGCCCACGCATTGCATTTTTAAACTAGCGAGTCTTTGATGTCATCTCATCCTCGATCCAGGTCTCTCAAGATTTTAAAGTTGTTAATGGCAGACCATTGATTAGGAAAATATTATTTCAGTCAAAATAAACAAGTGTCTGAAATGAAGGCTTAAAACTTCAGCCACTTAGTGGTTCAATTACATAGTTTTGAAATACAAAGAAAAAGTAGAATTGATTTTTGGTCCCAGTGACCCTTTAAAAAATTGTTTAAAAAAATATACAGGATTGCCCTCAACCTGTTCCATTTACAAGTTTTCAGCTATTACAATCTTACAAAATACAAATACAGTAGGAGTTTATTGCACAATACTCTTAGCCATAAGTGATATCACATGAAAGAGAACATAGCACACCAGCTTAGTTGCAGCAGGAGGTGTCCTCATAAGAATAGTAGTTGTTCATAATGGGAGCAGCCATTTTCCTTAAGGACCATATAATGTACTAAATAAATACCTTTATTATTCATTCAAAAATAATTCCCTGTTTCTGACTGGTTAAAGCCACGCACAATTCACCATAATCAGCTGCCGTTGACCACAATATTGAACCAAGATCTATTGGTTAATTCTCCTTACAGAAAGCCATACATTTCCTAGCATGTTTAATTTGAAAATTTGTCGTAGTCACTATTTTCCTTTCTTTTCATCACAAATCTAGTTTTCCTGTTGTTTGTCGTCTCGCTCTTGACACTTTTAGTACCAAGATCTATTGGTGAATTCTCCTTACAGAAAGCCATACATTTCCTATCATGTTAAATCTGAGAATTTGGACTCGCATCTGGACAAGGTTCCCTTGTCTACTATCTTCCTTTTTTTTATTTATCATGTAAGGAAACAGAAGATGTTCATCACTTCTAGGATAGAAATTATTCCTCAACATATTTCTTCTATTAATATGTCAACAGTGAAAAGTGATTGATCAGTTGTCAGTTTCAATTTGACCACTACTGTATCAGCTAAAGTTCTGCAGTATCTGAAATTCTTACTTAACTGATATTGTTGATGTCAGCTGAAAGTATTCATGTTTCAGGGTGTAAATTCACCTACAGTGTAGTTATGGGCCATTCTGGAATTGCGCAGAGAATTAGGGTGAGTTTCAAATTATAACCCATTGATAAACTGACACCACCACATGAAATATCAGGTCAAGATTAGTCATTTGATAAAGTTTGATGCTTTAAGGGTAAGCAGACTCCAAGCTATGGACCTTGAAACATGGTTCAAAGTCCATGCAAACATCACCAGACTTGGGACTGTCCACCAAAACCATATAAAATCTTGAAAGTTTTACAAATTCTGTGATACTATTAAAAATGGTCAAACACTTGTGATTTTAATCTCAGCCTCTTTCAAATGGTTGGTGAATGATGAGATTTTACAGTTGTCACGAAACTGTTAAAATTTTTTTATACCTGTAATTGTGTGGATTTTAAACTGTTTCATAACTTGGTCTCTGATCCCCCTAAAAGCATCAAACTTGGTCAAATGACTTAACTCAGCGTGATCTTTCATGTGGTGGTGCCAATATATCAATTGGTTAAAATTTGAAACTCGCCTTAGTTCCTTGTGCACTTTCGGAATGACCTATCAGAGCAGTCCCTGCCTTTTTTACAAGTAAACCAAGTGTTGTTGCAAAATTGCAGTTTTAAAGAAAACAGCAAATGTTCAGGGCATCTAATGTCTCATCTGATAAGCTGTACAGTGCCAGTTATGCCTAACTCATCCGTTTTATCACTTTTAGTCCCTAGATCTGTTCACTATTTCTCCTGAAAGTCATAGGTTTCCTTCCTTGTTAGTTTTAAGAATTATTTTGGAACCACATCAAATGTATCCTGGTCAACCATTTTTCTTTTTTCTCATCACAGACAGGTTTACAATGTATTTGTCAAGTTTTTATATATGTAGCAGTATTAGCTTAATAAGTAATTGATTCTGTTGAGGTTAGCTGAACCTGTGACACCTAACTATTAAAATAGTTTGTGCAATGTTTTGGCAAGTAAACCAAGCAGAACAATACATTTGTAATTCTACAGAACATATTCTTGTTGTGTTTGTCTCATCCAATAAACTGTCCAGTGCCAGTTAGCTTATCTTAATAATAATAATAATAAATAGGTTCTTATAGGGCGCATTTCTGACCTCAATGCGCCTAACAATGGATAATTGTAAACTCGAGCCCTAAGAAAAAAATAATCAATTAATTAACAGTAATGTTTTTGAAACAAAAATGTTTTAAGACTAGTTTTAAATTTTTCTACTGTTTCTGCCCTTTTTATATATTCAGGAATTGAGTTCCATAATTTCGGCGCAGTTGCTGAAAAAGCGCGGCCACCATAGGAGTTGGATTTTATAGATGGGATGCATAATAGTGAACGAGTTGATGATCTCAGTGTTCTTAGTGAGTGATATTCTTGTATAAGAGGTTCTAAATAACTAGCAGATTGCCCATTTAAGATCTTATAAGTCATAAGTAAAATCTTATCGGTCTTGACACTTTTAGTCCAAAGATCTGTTAGTTAATTCTCTTAACAGAAAAGTTTTCCCTTTTTTGTTAATTTTGAGAATTTGTAATCACATCAAATCAATATCTCCCACATGTAGCCCACTTTTAATTTCCCTTTTTGTCATCACCAGTCTGGGTTATTTACAGGTTAACGCACTCAGCGAGTGAATTATCGGGATTTACCTGCATGAGTTCACTAACAATGAACGAGAAATTTCAATGCTGCCCGAGGCCGCCGAGTGCGGTATTGAAAATTTCGAGTTCATTGTTAGTGAACGAGTGCAGATAAATCCCGATCATTCACGAGCAGTGAGTGTGTTAACATTTTTATTATTCAAATTGAATACACTGCAAACAAAAATCGTCAAACTTTGAGTCAGCTGAAGCCATGGTGTAATGACAGTGGTGTATAGAATTTACACCACGGCTATTATACCACGATAATGACCTCAAGGCAGTTGTTTCGTCATAACCCAGTGTCACGTGGCACAAATCAACCAATCAGAAGATCGGAATTCGTACAGTGTATGAAATTTGAATAACAAAATGTATTATATAAGAGGTAAGGTATTCTACTGCTAGTAGTAGTGAACAGTGACTTATCGATATTTATTATGCAATATTGAGTCAAACTTAAACAATTGATTTTGTTGAGCTCATCAGCTGAAGTCAACTATGTGTTGTAGCAAAGTACATGTATTTGTAATTCTAAAGAAAACCACACATTCAGGTTGTCTTGTCTCATCTGATAAGCTGTCCATTGTCAGTTACGCTTGCAAACTTTCCGTCCTAAGATCTGTTTGCTAATTCTCCTCAATAAAAGCCTACATTTCCCAACTTGTTGGTTTTAAGGATTTTGGAACCACATCTAGGCAATGTCCCCTAGTCTACTATTTTCCTTTTTTGTCACATGCATGCTTGGAAGTGTTTGTCTTGTCAGTGACAACACTTTCAGTCCCAAGATCTATTAGTTAATTCTCCTAAAAGAAGGCCATACATTTGCTAGCACGACAAATTTGAGAATTTGGAACCACATCCAGACAATGTCCCCTAGTCTACTATTTTCCTTTTTTTTGTCACATGCAAGTCTGGAAGTGTTTGTCTTGTCATTCTCACCACTTTCAGTCCCAAGATATATTTGGTAATTCCCTTTAAAAGAAAGCCTGCATACATTTAATTTGCTAGCATGACAAATTTGAGAATTTGGAACCACATTCAGACAATGTCTCCTAACTATTATTTTCCTTCTTTCTCATTACAAATCTGGTTTACAATGTATAAAATTATCATTGGAAAAGCAAGATGTTCATCTCTCGTAGGAGTGAAAGAGTAAATCACTCATCAGGTTATTTGTTTTGTAGAGCAGTTTTCAATTGACTGTCGAAAGTAATTAGTTAAATAGACAATTACTTTGGTTGTACTGTGGTTTGAGATTGAATTGGCTGAGCAAGGGTTAAGAGTGATTGACCAGTTGTTCTCAGTTTCAATCTGCCCACTAGCAACTGACTATTTGCTTAAGTTCTACAGTATCAGCTAAAATTGTATAGTATCAAGCCTAACTTAAACCACTGACTTTGTCAGCTGAACATTAAGATGATCCTGTAAATTCACCTAGTTGTGACAGCAGTTGCTGCAATTTTTTGACAAACCAATTATTATAAAAGAATTGTAATTCTAAAAGAAACTACCAGTACACATATTGCAGTTGTCTCTTCTCATCTGATAACATGTCAAGAGCCAGTTATGCTTGTCTTGTCAGTTGTAACAGGAATGTTATAGTGCCAAGATCTTAAATAAAGTTGAAAGTTGATCTATCTGTCAGTTAATTACCCTAACTGAAAGCCATGCATCTCCTGGACTGTTGAGTTTGATGAAAAGCAACAGAAAAATTGAAACTGGCTTCTAATTTTCTCTTCATTGCTTTTGTGGAAGCATTTTCTAGGAGGGTCCACAAACGTTTCACAGTCATGTTCATTGCCATGACTGCAGAGTGCAGACTATGCATGCATAACTATAAATGTTAGACACTGAACTTAAGTACAAGGAAAACTAACTTCAAATGCAATTTCAGAGCAATCAGGTACTACAACAAAACAAACGAGAAAGATGCTTGCAAGAATTCCAACCTGTAGCTGACAAGTTCCAAATTTCTGAAAGATTGTATCTGGAAGCTTTTAACAGTTCATTGTTCCAAATTTAGGTATCTTAGTTCACCAAGACAAAAAGTTCTTTTTGAACTTGCACAGTTAAAAATGGCAGCAGCACAGTTAAGAACCTATCATGTAGTGCAATTCAGTTAGTGAAAAATTCTTCAGTCCAGTCAGATCAGGATCCTAAGTTGCCTGGACCTTACATTCTCAGCACCCACCTGACCTTGACATTAAACTTTTCTATCAGTGAGAGAATTGTCAGCTATACTGTTTGAAACAAGCATCCAAGCACCAGTCCTATACATAAGTACATGGTTAATTCAGACGAAGGCAAAAGAACAAACCTAGTAACAAGGTTATGAAATAAATAAAGCCAACTTTCCAATCATTAGCATCTTGAGCTTTCCATTTGAATAGAAAGGGAGCCTCATTTATGTGACACCACCAAACTTCCCTACCAGTGTTCTTTACATCTACTGAAGGTTTCTTAATTGACCCATTCTCCCCTTCACCAGGGCTTGAAGTTAATGCTTGCAAACTTGAAAAATGCAAGTGATTTTGATAAGCCGCAAGTGAGAAAAATATCCACTAGCAAAGGTTTGCAAGTTAGAATCATCATGTCTCCCAAACATTTGAAAAGAATTTTCTGGTGGCCTCACCAGTTTGCCAGTGGAAAAAATCTCACAAGCCAAACTTTGCAAGTGGACTGAAAAGTTAACTTCGAGCCCTGTTCACATCAACAACAACTATAATATGGAAGAAAATAGAGCTTAAAATGTTGAACATTTCTGCTAATACATGTAGGTGTCATAGAGGGAGATGTGGATGTCCAGTAGGAATACTAAATCAACTGTGCAAACAAGTGTCTATATCATGATGACATATAAGCAACAAAATCTAGAGATTCAGAAAATGAAATATTTTTGGATCAGAAAACTTAGATATTCATGTTAAAAATGATAAAAGCTTCTACTATAAAAGGGCAAAAATACTCTTGCCATAATTTTCAATGATCAAGGCCATTCTCTTGTCAAGCATAATTGATTTTTTAGATACTTTTCTGATGTTGTTCTTTTCTGCCAAGAACAAAAGAAGAAATGTCACTCAATAATTATTTTGATGCACGTCTTTAACCCATTGACGCCTGTGCCGCCCGTAACCGCCCGTGACAAACCTTGGCCTTTCTTCCACTTCTGACGTCATCATTTTTTACCAGAATTGGCATCATCTATACTCAACTTCTGCAGGAGGAAAAGATCTTTCCAATGATGCCTAGATCAGAGTGATCGGCTTAATGGAGCCTGAGATATGCACAAAAATGCTCAAAAAGATGAGTGAAACACTCAGAGCAAAATTTACTGCCACTTCACCTAACTGCTCCACGGTAAAAATTGGCCGCCTTGATGACTCTTTCTTAGAAGTTTTTTAACTGCAAGCATGCCCAGTAGAAGGTCAATCCCTACAGCCAAAAGAAAAGAAAAGAAAAGGAGAAAAAGGAAGGGGAAAAAAAAAATCGAAAAGCCTTAAGACGTAGGCCACCTTCTCGTCCAAAAAACTATCTCAAAATTTTTATTTCTGCGCATGCACGGGCCCAAAGTTCGTAAAACATGATTTGAGTGGCAAGAAGGGCTAGCTGTCGTGTCACAAATGCATTTTCGACCAGATTAAAGCTAATTTGGCCGAGATTCAGCATCAAAACCGCCAAAATGTCCAAAAATGCACTTTTGGCAAAAAGTTCCAGGAGTCAATGGGTTAACCTGCTGATCCAGGTTGCTTCAACAGAATATAAATATTCCTCATTTATTATCCAACTGCACCTCCTAGAAATAACCCCCAAAATGAGTACAAATATCACGCAGTATTCCTACTCCAGAGGACCAGTTAGGTTTGTTTGCTGTTGACCAATCAGTTAGCTGGATTTCCCGCGCCTATTCCGTTCCACTTTGCATACTTCTGTCACGCATTCCCCGTAAATAAATATCTGCGAAATTCGCCGCACAGACATAAAAATTTGGCGTGTTGGATAATAAATCTCTTGTAAGATGTTTTGTTGTGTAGTATCACTGAGAATTTTCACTCATTGTTTGTATTTTGACTCACCCTATGTGCTCGTCAAAATATAGCACAACTCGTAAAAATACTCAGCGATACTACAGAAAAAAACATCTAAGAAGATATATGTATTAAACACTTGTTTGCACCATGGTATTACAAGTCATATACTTGCCAACACCACAAGATCATTTATTGTATATAATATTATATTATATTATATTATATCAGGACTAAATTTTATCACTCTTCAACCAACCCCAAGCCACGGTTGCAAACCATGTAAAAAATTCAGAGTGATAAAAAGGTGTGTACTTTGATCATACACTGTTTCATTTTTATGAGAGTCTTAAGGAGCTACGTCATGGTTATTGGTTTGAAACATTTAGCCTAAATTTTTTCAATTTTGTCATTTGTAATCCATATCAATCTTCTCCATCCTTAACCATCCTTGTTTCCTTATGGTTTATTATTATCCCTTTGGCGCTTTTCAATCTTTGTTAAGTACTATTTTCAGGTTTCCTTCATTTCAAGGTAATTTTGCGTGATAATGTGTATTTGTGCATCCCTCAACCGATATATTGGTCAGACATATCAACGACCACTCGAGTGATGTATTTTCGGTCGACATATTGGCCGAGTCTCAACACAGATATGTCAGTCGACCATATCGACCAACCCTCGGTCGATATAATGACCGAGATATGTCAGTCGACGTATCAGCGATGTATCAACCAAGATATCAGCCGAGTGATGGATCGACATATTGCGACTATCAGCAGATATCTCAGCAGGGTTTTGTATATAAGAGCCGGCAAGCCAGTGAAGTTAGCCGGCTACTTCTATTCATTGCATCACAAGTCAAGATATGTAGAGGAAATAATGATGTTTATCAGGTCCCACAACCATCTCACTTTTTCACAAAACTCCGGCTACTTTAAAATCTTAAGAAAACCCTGTATCTTGGTTGATAATAGCAGCCGACACCTCGGTCGAGATTAGCGGCTGACACTCAACCAATACGCTGACCATTGAATTGTCAGCAGAATTATCGGTCGACTGGCGGAGGTATATCATCAAAAGCTAGACTGTCAGATGTTGGAAATAATACACCCTTTCTATAATGCAGGGCAAGACATAACAATTAATTGCAACAAAAATGTCTTAAAAAATTGAAAAAAAGCAAAAAGCAAACTGAATAAGAAATTAATTGGGATGGAAAATTTGTGAACAATTTTGGAAACAATGGCTAAAAGCTACCAGGAGTGCCCCACCTTCGCTGTCAATGTCGGTGAAAAGTTTATTATTAAGATCGGAAAAGGTGAGATCCAGCTTTAAGGTAACTACAGGTTAAAATTATATCTGCGACGCAAGCTAGTCACCAATACGCAAGTAGCAGTGAAGTATCGGCGGAATGTCAGTAGCCTATCGATCGACATGACAGACAACAATCAGACAACCACTCTTGTCCAACATATCGACCAACATATTGGTTGAGTGTCAGTCGACACTCGGCTGATATGTTGACCGATACATCGGTTGAGTGTCGGCCAATATGACGACAGATATTTTATTCGAGGGGTGCACAAAATACACATGATCCATTTTGTGATGGTCAAAATAACTCAAAATCCTGTGACATAGCCCCTTTAGGCAGCAAGGAAAAAGCAACAGTTATCTTACAAGACATAACTAGAAAGAATTCATAACTGAACAGAATGCTGTTTTGTCTTGTCTTTTTGATGAAACCGACGAGTACCTTGCTGACAGGCAGACAACAATGCTGATCTATGATGCTAGGCAAGTATAAAAAAGAAATGACTAATTCATTCTCACAAAAATTTCCCCACGAAAAATGTGGTTGTTTTGAAGGTGCTTCATTATTATTGTGAAACCTAAGTAGGTATGAACAAGTTATATATACTACTGAAAGCCACTAATAGTTGTCTGGGTGATGCTGACCACAGAATTGGTCTTTTACTGTTTCCACAGCTAACAATTTCAACTGTCAAAGAGCTGAGAATTAACAAAAGAGAAACAATCAGCCACATGATTGAATAATAACTAAAACACCATATAATTTCAGTCTTATATCTATTAGCCCCTAAGCTGTACACTCTGTTCAGCATTATTTCTATATTTTAGAAGTACACTGTACCCCTCAAGCCTTTTAATGTCCAGCGCAGGACTGTGAAGTTTGTTTCCTTTGTTGGTTGTAAATCAGTCAGTTGTCTATACACAATTTGGTACAATTGAAGTATCGACATCTGAACACAGGTCATTTGTAGAGCTGGCTGCCTGCCCTACATGTATTTAACTCTAGTTATTTTAGCTACCCAGTCCACTGACTCTATTAAATATATTACTTAAAAAAACAAGTGTTGGTGGTGTATCTATTAAACTCAACTCACAGTTGAATGTCCTTCAAGTGTTGGTGATATAACAGTCTGGCTTGTGTACTATATAAATCTCACATCTCTGAATATCCTTCAATGTCAGTGATATACTGTACAGTTGAACCTCAGGTTATGACCACCTCTGGTAAACAACCACCTCTCCTCAGCAAACAGTTTTTCCAGAAAACCAAAGTCAAATACAAGTTAAATCACTATATTTGGAACCTCTTGCAAGTGACCGCGAACGACTTTTAGATTAAAAGTTTGAAATTTTCCTTTGTTTTTACCTCCCGTAAGCGACCACTCAACAGACAATGGAGTGAAAACTGGATACATGTAAGGAGATGTTGTAACATTATCCTATTTCTGGCTAGTGCAAGAAACAAAAATAGGCAGTCTTTGACTACATGTGCCTAGTGATATGAAAACTAGTATCATCTGCAATGACTACATGATACAACAACAACAAGAAACTTTATTGTAAAATAAGTATCAACTGTAACAATTTATAATCATGTCTTTCTCATCGTAGAGGAACTGATGTTTATTTGGTGGAATTTTGAATAATTATCGGCTTATCAGATAAGCTTGTTTCTGTTTTCATTTTTGAGTCTTTCGTAGCCCTCCGAGATCATTTTTGTGTCGATATCTATTAGCATATTTAGTTAACATTTGGTGCGTGCGAATACTCTGCGTGGTATGTACCCGATTGTGCATTTTTAAGTCGTTTTGTAATTTATTCGTGTGCCAGTTTCATCCCATCTCGGTTGTTATCAAGATGTCTTCGAGCAGTACAATTAAAGATATTAACGTTACAATTTTTTCGTCTAAATCACTTAAGAATAGTTCGAAAAAGATGTTCCCATTTAACTTTCAGCTTCTAGATGATAATTCTGGATTTTGTTGACCAAAACGTCGGGTTGTGTAATATTCAAAGTTTTTCGGTTGCTCGCAATAGGCTTTTGTACAATATGCTTTTATTTTCCCACTAAAATGCTCCATCTTAACGCTCCATTATTTCCACTAAAATGCTCGGTTTCCTCCAAAAATGTCACTGGAATGCTTGGTTAATGCTCATACATAAGACAACAACAACAACAACAATCTTTATTATTTACACCTTTTCTTACAATAGCGAAGCGCGCGAGTGACGTCATGACTCAGACAAGACTCAGACAAGCAAACTGGAATGGTGGATGATTTTGAAGATTTCTTTAAGAGCAAAAGCCGGTGTTCCTAAAACACTTGTGAAACAAAAATTTCGCTTATATTCCCTGTATTTCCCTCAGAACAAGCTTATGTCGACTGAGTCTCGCGGGGAATTCAGTGATTTGCATTCTATTTTTAGACTTCGCGCACTTCGCTATTAGCATTACATTTTTTAAAGGAATTAAGATCTGTAAAGAGGGGAAAAAAAAAAGCTAAACATTACCATTTAAAGGTGTCTAGGGGCTAAATAAACTTAAGTTTTCTAGTTAGCCCCTAGCTAAGGAAAGTTAATTAAAAGATTGTAGCAGGTACAACAAAAACAACACAAAAACAACAGCAGATACACACATTTAAAAACTAAGACGAAGGAGTTTTTAAATTTTCATAATCAGAGTGCTTAACAACAACGCATACTTAGTATAGCAAGTTATAAACAAGAACGCATGTAAAATTTTTAATACACCAGAAGATAATTCTCTAATTGATCTGTTCTGTTAATGCTTTGTCCCCTTTTGGTGACACTTGGGTGAAGAGGCCAAGTTAAGTCTTCATTTTCTCGTAAAAAATAATGTTTATTTCTATATTCTGTGGAAAAAATATTAACTTTCAGGGAAAATGTCACTAAAATGCTCGAATAATGCTCAATGCATTTGCCCCACTAAAATGCTCGAAAGAATGCTAGCATAATGTACAAAAGCCTAGGTCGCAAGTGTTGACAGATGGTAACAAAAATTCTAATTAGTGCTGGTTTTTGTTCGATTTCACTGAAATTTTAACATGATGAAGCTGGAATATTAAAGAATAGATTTTACTTTTGCCGATGTTTGGAGCTAATTAACGGAGAAGTTATATATCGCTGCGAAGTCAGCGTATCAGAATACATTCTTCGCATAGCGTGCATTTGGCGTGATGGTGCAATCGGATATTTTTGTTTACTCAGAAGCAAAAACTATTGTAGTCGAAAAAGGTCATTTCAACGACCTTTCAAACGAATATAAATTTAAATATTTGCCGAAATGAGTTTGTGGTTAAAAATAAGGTTTATTGACCAGCGCTGTAGTTGGAACTTTTTCCCGCAAAAATCCCCTGTTGCAGTTGAGTTAAACCTTAATAAACATCGGAAACTTACCAACGTTGTTGAACAAACGCGCGAGCACATGGAGCGATCGTAGCAAAAAGTTGCCATCTACGTCATGTCTTCTCGGGATACGAAAATGACACGAACATTGCTCGACAGTGGTCTTGACAGTGTGCATGATAACATGGTGCCTTGAGCTCTACGAGCACTAGGCACAAAAACCCGAGTTACGGACACAAACGTATACACGATAACATGGTGCTTTGAGCTCTATGAACACTAGGCCTCTACGTGTACTAGGCACAAAAGTGAAGGGGAGGACACTTCATGACATATTACACGAATGGCAAGTGTTACGGACGCACACGTATGCACGATAACATGGTGCCTTGAGCTCTACGAGCACTAGGCACAAAAATTGTGTAATTTGAAGAACCAGATTTTTTCTCAAAATCAACTTTTACATAAATAAAATATTGCATCAGGCATTGGAGCATGGATGAAGTCTCGGCAGTTACTTACTTACTTATAAGGAAACATTTTGACCCATTATGGTCTAAGCTCTTGTTGGCAACCTCCTCCCATAAGCCACCACCTTGCCTTGACATTTTGGGTGGCTGCTTATGGGAGGTTTGACTGTATTAAATATCAGTCATTGGTCAGTGGAATATCAGCCACTGTTCAGTTGAATAACAATCATAGGCCAGTTGAATATCAGTCATAGGTCAGTTGAATATCAGTCATTGGTCAGTGGAATATCAGCCACTGTTCAGTTGAATAACAATCATAGGCCAGTTGAATATCAGTCATAGGTCAGTTGAATTTCAGTCATTGGTCAGTTGAATATTCGTCATTGGTCAGTTGAATATTAGTCATTGGTCAGTTGAATATTAGTCATTGGTCAGTTGAATTTTAGTCATGGGTCAGTTCAATATCAGTCATTATTATTCATTCAAAATATTTCAACATTTCTGGTTGATTAAAACCACACACATAATTCAGCCTAACCAGCTGCTGTTGACCAAATTTGAAAAGAATCTTTGTCATATTGAACCAATGACACCAAAAGTGCAGCCTGCTGCAGATTATTGTTGAACCATTGACTGAGAAAACCTGTGGACGAGATTGTGTTATTTTTGGTGAGCGCAGAAAAACAGAGTGAAAGGGGGAAACTCCTTTAAGAGGGGGGAAATGTTTTGAATGAATAATAAAGCAATTATTGAATTCGGCTTTGATAGGATATAAACACTTCCGCAGATCTTGGACAGTGTTATCCACCTCAAACTTCAGCCTCTGTGGATAACACCCTCCTTGATCTGCAGAATTCTTCATATCCTACTCAGCCTCATTCAATGATTGCTAATTGGTCAGTTGAATATCAGTCAAGTGTCAGTTGATTGTCAAACAAAATGTCAGTTGAATATCAGTCAAGAGTTAGTTGAGTCCAAGTCAGGGTTAGGTGGTGATTTAGTCAAGTGAGTTCAAGTGTCAGTTCAATACCAGCCAAGTGTCATTCAAGTCTTTCAAGTGTCCGAGATAAATCAGTCAGTCATCATGTCAGTGGTATCTCCTTAATTGTCCGGGGTATATTGCCTAAGTATGGGTGATGTCTCAGTGAGGTATTTAAGAACTACAATGACATATCACTCTATATCAACTGCCCTTTGAGAGATGGTAAACCAGCTACAGTGTATCAGTCTATATAAACAAGAGCCCCTTTTGGTGCAAAACTATGCTAGGATATTTGTTCACGGGCATTATCTGTTCTGAGAAGTGACAGTTTTGCAAGAGTGTAGCTTGAGGAAATCTGTGAGCTTTGAAGAACAGATAATGTCCAAGGACAAATATAGGAGCATATTTTTGCCCAAAATGGAGGCTATTGTGTTTATTATCCTTCAAATCATTTTTGCAATGCACACAGCTTTGAAAATTGGGGCAAACATATATCTTATTAGACATTCTGTTGTGTAGTATCGTTGAGTATTTTTACGAGCTGCGCCGTATTTTGACAAGCCCGCAAGGCGAGTCAAAATACAAACAAAACGTCTAATAAGAGATTTATTATCCAACACCGTACACGCCAAAGTTTTATGTCCGTGGGGGCGAATTTTGGGGATATTTATTTACCGGGAACGTGTGACAGAAGTATGCAAAGCAGACCAGAATTGGCCAACAGCAAACAAACCTGTCTAACCGGTCTTCTGGAGTACAAATACAGCGTGATATTTGTACTCATTTTCGGTGTTATTTGTACTCTACGAGGTGATGTTGGATAATAATCTCGGATATTCCCCAGTTTCACCTGGGGAATATTTGGTCACATGATGTTTTTAGACTAATAGCAAGTGAGCAAAAAGATTTGATGGATTATAAGGACTGATATATTAACCAAACTATCAATCAACACAACCAACACACAGAACAACACTACCCATGGCAAACATGATCCAGGCACAAATTGTTACTTCAAGTTTGTAACACATTTTATTGTGGGAGGCACGGTGGACTCATGGTTAGCGCGCTCAACTCTGGAGAAGGCAGGCTTGGTTCAAGCCCTGGCTGGGGACATTATGTTGTGTTCTTGGGCAAGATACTTTACCCTCACAGTGCCTCTCTCCACCCAGGCGTTTAAAATTGGGTACTAGCAAACTATATGCTGGGGGACGGAAACCCTGCGATGGACTAGCATCCCATCCAGGGAGGAGAAGAAATACTCCTAGTCACTTCATGCTATATAAACATGGATAAGCTCTGGTGTGATGAGCCTCCATTGACTCATATGGAGACTTTACCTTTTTACATAACTATTACTAATTGACAATTTTGTAAATTTTCAAATTTTTATTATTCATGTTGCGACTGCTGTGTTTACTTTCATTATGCAACTTTTGGAACCATGTAATCAGACAACACGTTTTTTTATCAATTGAGTTGCACCATCTACATTCTCTGTATTTTTATTCCATCGCTATCATTTCTAAGCTATCATTACTTCGATCACTACACTGTCTCATAGGAGCAAGATCAAAGTAAGTTTTGCTAAACATTATTTTTTTTGTTTTAGTTGTAGTTGATACATTTACAAGATCTATGTTCCGTCAGTATCCT